>JARHVA010003849.1:1647500-1680000 GCA_037957365.1 Torreya grandis
GTACCCTTATAGATGAGATAGTGGGCTACATGCATTAGTTTACCTTCATATTTAGTGATTTGAAATATTGGGATAACATTAATTTAAAAATGAGTAAGTGTGTTTGAGATCCCACACTATAATTCAAACCCTTACCTATATCACCCATTATACCTTGATTTTTACTTATATTGTATCCATATTCACTAACTCTTTTGTACATACATGATTACATGATAGAAATAAGTGTTTTATTTGTTACATTTTTTGTATTTACATTCATTTTATATATCATGTATAGTAATTTTATTTGCATTCTCTACTCATGATGCACCTTTTACTTATGATAATGAATGGACAAATCATAATAATAAAAATAGTATGGAATAATCATATGTCTATTATTATGATTTTTATGACGTATAAATAAATATACAATTTTATTTTGATGAAAATTGGGAACATGAGTCTATAAAAACAAATTCACCTTTAGATCCTACTCAGGACCATCCTTTACCTTCTTCAATAAGTCATAATCTAGAGCAAAAAGAGCAATTCAAGTTTCAAATTAATCAAAATTTAGAGGTAAATATATCAAATCAATATCAAATTATTTTCAAATAAAGTATTTCTTAATAAAATCATTTCAAATCAAGAATCAACTTATAAAGTTACTCTCTTACAAATAGTGGATCTTGAGCCTAGATGTCATAGTTCTTCCCCCTTTTCAACCAATGAGGATTAACTTCCTTATTATTACCTTAGTAAATTGTAATCTATAATTAAAAGTCACGGAATTCCTTCTAACACATTATTATTTTGTCTCTACTTCCATCTCATGCTTATATTCACATGATGTTACTCTTGTGCCACAATGTCATAATACTAGCATAGATTTGCCACATGATTACAATGCATCTCTTAATACTAATAATTATTTAAATTTTATCAATAAAAAAGAAGAAATTAACTCATATATATTAAATTAATCTTTTAATCTAAAGGAATGTCCTATCCCTCTATCTCCACACTTCCTCTTGATGGGTTTTCTATGCATATTCAATCATGGATACCCAAGGTTTATGCCTGTGAATCCCTTCAAGGTCAAATAATCACTATGATAAAATAAATACAATAATTTCAAAATAAATATCAATATTTTAGTTCAAATATCATATCATTTTAAAATAATAAATAATCTAGAATATGATAGTGTCAATCAAGTATCTCATCTAGCTGTAATTTAGCTAATAAGAAACATACATCTAAAATTAATTCCTCAAAGTATAAAAAAGACCAATAATATTCCAATATATCTTCTTAGATAAATTATTTTAAACAATATAAATACATTACCTTATATTCCTCATCTAATAAGATCAAAATACTATTATGTATATCATAGATTACATGGGCATTATACAAATAATTGCTCAACTTTAAATAATAAAATACAAAGTATAATTGATAATAGTACTCATATAATATATAAATCAATTAATCAACCCACGTATATTTAATCTTGTAAAAAATATCACAAAGAACATGGATAAAATATGGATACAAAAGGATAATTCAGAACAAGAAAAAATTCAACGAGAAAATTTAGAGGAATCAAGTTTACAATAAGAACAAGATGAAAAAAAAAGATTGAAAAAATAATAATCACTAAAATAAAATTTACAATTAAAAATACAAGATAATAAATAAATAAACTTTTTGAACATCTTTCTCATGAAGAAATATCTAAAGCAAAATATTCCTACAAAGTCTAATGATATAAATATGATTGTTAAGGAATCAAGTGTTATATCTACTTCACGTATAGAGAAAAAATAATAAGTCAAAGACAAATTAATTATCTCCCTATTTCAAGCAATAACACATGAAATATCCTAAAAATGTTGCACATATTCAAAAATTAGCTTCATTTTATGGTGTAGTCAAGGTTTTTTTTAGTGGCAAATCTTTGTTGATCTATGAATATTCCATTTTTCAAAGTCAACATTTGGAAATTTTTATGGAATGGCCAATAAGTTGGGATCACCTAAATTTTTAGGGTCAAATTTATTTTTGAGGAGAGGTTAACCTACATTTGAATATAAATTTACTCATATAAATGTAATTCTATGGTACCTCAAAACCTAATTTAAAGGAATTCACCATATTCCATCAGGTGACTTTAGGAATTTTTTTGGTGGTTTGTATTTCAGATCTGAGGAGGGCTTCAAGAATCAATAGTTTCTAGAAAGGTTGCAAAAATATTTTTAAAATATAATTTATTATTATTTTTTAACTATAATTCCATTTATTTCTCTTTAAGTACCATCCTGGTAATTAAACATGAAGGTGTTCGATGATAACCTATGGGCACTTGATGACATCTTATGAGTGTGGGCACCTGATGATAGCCTATGGAAACTCAACTATAGTCTATCAGTTCTCAATGGTAGTATGTAAATCGATGATGGTAGGTTGTGGATGGATGATGGTAGGCTTCCTATGTATGGATGATGATAGGGAGTGGGTGTATGTAGGTAAATTAGAGGTAGATGCCAAGAGGCTATAGGAGGATGCTAGCAACCTATTGATGTCCACTTGTAGGATATAGGCATCTAACTGTAGGCTATTTCCATCCATGCATAAGCTAAAATAATTCACCCATAGGTTATATGTCTCTGACCATAGGTTGTCAGCATCTACCTATAGGCTACCAACATCCACTTGTAAGCTTTCAATGTCCACCTATAGGTTATAGTCAAGAGCCCATAAGATGTCATTGGGTACTAGTAGGCTACATTCAAATGCTAATAGGCCTTGTGTGATTTATTTCATGGAATTTAATTATTCACCTATGCAATGATATGAACTCTAAATTAACTCATCACCATTATGAATCTGATTTGCCTTGAGACCTCCATAGATTTTTTTATATGGCTCACTAAAATGAACCCTAGGTGTAGTAAGTTTCTCATACACATATACCAAATATAATCAAAATGGCATATCATAATTTTAATCTCAACCTAAAAATTTAATCCTATCTTATGATTATGTTACATTGATGACTATGATCTTAATAATACAAATCATGTATATGATCCTAATGATATTGGTTTTATACATAGACATCCCTTTGATGGGACCCCTAGCTTATATTTACATGTCTCACTTTCTACATAACCTTTTTTTTTTTTTTACTTCATTGGTACTTATTCTATCCCTTATTCATTCTCATTTATATCCCTTGAATTTATTTTCACTTTGGTTAATTTCCCTCTTAATTATTAATCCCATTTGAACAACCCCAAAAACCCATCTTACATTTCTTTCAAATTATCAATCCACTTACTTAATATCCCATACCTATCATGTTACAGATTTCATTACACTTACATGATCACATCTATCTACTAATACATTAGACATGAGCACACATATATTCTTGCCCATTTGGGACATTTTTCTTACCTTCCTTCGTGCTGTCATAGCCTTTATCACATTTTTATATATTGTTCAAATCCCTCACATTTATTCTCTTTTTGAAGCCTTTCTTCTTATCACTTTTTCAAATATTTTCAATTCAAATATAGAAAAAAATTTAAAATTAAAATATTTCAAAAATTTAAAAAAATTCATATATGTCAAAAATTTAAAAAAAACCCAAAATATTTTCAAAAAATTCAAAATCAAGACCTACTAACATTTTCAAAAGTTGTTAGCTTAAATTTTTGCATATCTTATTTATTTCATGTCAAGTAGATAACATATTTCAATTTCATTGCACAATACTTTTCATGAGGTACTTGATTGTGATATAAGACATAATTCTATATGGATATTTGATTTTAGGCTTCCCTTTTTACCCAATAACCTAGCTAATTTGGGGGTATCTCTTCATTCTTCATGAACGCTTCAAAAACTTGTATCTATCCACAACCTCTCTATCATGTTGAGCTATATATCATACAAATTGTTTGTTAATCACTCATACTTTATGTTACATTAATATGTTATTTCCTAACAATGTCCTTGATAAATATAGTGGATGTAGATTAGCCTCATTTACTTTATGGTTAACTCTTAATTTTCTACACAATAAGTTAGGACTTTATTAATTATTGTGTGTAACTTTTGGCCTTGTGTGTGCAAATATATACATTTTATTACTTATATGGCATCATCATGTCATTTCTATGTGTCCCTTGGCCTTATGTATTTATGCAACTTTTACATGTCCCTTGTATGTGGCCTTTGGGCCTTATGTGTGACATCATATGCAAAATGTGTGACATTATAGCTATTGATTTATTGATAATTACTTGTTACTATGGTGTCATCATTATCATCATGCATTTATTATATTCTCTACTTTACTCTTGTTCCATAATACATGTCATGCACACCATGCTGATGTGTTTTAATGTTATATCTGTCTAACACATGTTTCATATGATATTAAATATTATGATATAATAAAATTAAAATGTTTAAATATGATACTATGTGATTAAATTTTTCACATATTTTATATTTATCTTTTGAGACTAGTGAATTATAGGCCACATCTCTCATCTCAAAAGAGGGGCATCAAAATGGGCATTTCTTGACAAGTCAAGTCCTCATGAGAAAATTTTAGATTATGGCACTATATTTAAAATGCTACATTGTTTAGAATTTTTAGATTATTGAGTCATGTGACATGCATGTGCACTCATTCCTATATTTACAAGTTATAGTTTGAAAATAATTACAAGTTCAAATGGAATTCAATATCAATATAGTAAAGATGGGGCATGATACTCATTCATGTTCATGTTTCTACATCGTAAATTTAAAATTTCTCAAGTTTAAAAGTTTAAAAGGTGAAAAGTTTCAAATGGAATACATATCCATATATAATGGTGTGATTCATCACATTATGAAAGTGGTCAAAATTAGAGTCTAGTGACACTCAATATCTATGATTGTAATTTTTTTATTCTAGTGAGCCACATTTCATGGTTTCAACCCTTAAATTATTTTTATATAGTACTCTACATAGTCATGAGAGTTTTAGCACATGATATTTCCAACTCAAGAGCTTTCAAAGGTTTTCAAATTGATACTTGATCGATCTCAATTCACAAAAGTTTCAAAATTTCTCTAAATGCCTCAACAAAGGGGTATACGCTTCTCCATTTTTCAAAAGTTACAAATTTTAACTAGATTGCATAATATTTCAGGTGTATATTTTTCCATCTCTCTTTTCAAATTAAAATTTTCAAGTTTTAAATTTTAATTTTTTTAAATATGGATAGTAAATACTTTCACTAGCATTATTACAAGTTTTGCATTGAGCATCTTGCACTATCAAGCTTCACATCAAATTAAAAATTGTGTATACACACTTAGGTTTGTATCTCCTTTACTTTAGTAGTTTCACTTCATTTCATTACTACAATAAAGTGGGATTAAATGTAAAAACTCAAATTCAATCATTAAGTGTTAGACAATGATTAATCTCAACATCATTACCCTTGATTGGAATTTTCACCTTTATATTAACTTACAATCTCCATGAAAGCATTCACTAATCTAAAAACTATGTTTCAACCAATTATAACATCATACATGCATCCCTATTCTGATTAGATACTCTTATTAACCAAGTTTTAATAGTCTTTGTCCTTATGGGACAAGACCATGCTAGGTTTAATAGGGTCATATTGTGGCCTTGTCCACTAGTGCATCCTTGTGCATTGTGTCCCAATGGTAATTTTTTAAATATATATTAAATTTCATTATTTTAATAAGATTTTTTAATGTAAATATTCAAACAAAATCTTTATATAAATATATCAAGGCCTCTCAAAGCATATATATCAGTCACTTGGAAATTATACTACACATTGAGAAAAAGAGCACTAATCCTTACAAAATTTTATTTGAAACATTATAATAGTCATAGGACAAGTTTAAACATATTTTATTATAGGTCAAGGGCACTCAGTGTCAATAATTCAAAGTGGTCTATCTAGTTGCACCCATATATCAAATTCAAGATTCACATACTCACTCTAGGAGGGAGAGCTAAATTAGCCTAAGGCCATTTTGGGATATTTAGGCAACACTAAAATTATATATGGTATTATAATGATATCTTATTTTTTACCTTAACCCTATTCCCCCATTTTTTAATTTAATTTCTATTATGTTTAAGGTGCAGGATCTAGGGTTTATATTTTGCAAATATTTAGTGCATCAAATTAATACATGAATATATATAGAAAACCCTCACAATCAACCATAGGTGCCTAGATCATTCAATATCCAAGGTCACATTACATCCCTATCCTCCTAGGTAGCCTTATCCCATCATAGTTTATAATTATATTTTTAGCTGTGACATAGTTTTTTTCACTTGGATTTTCACCCTTTAAGGATATGGAAAAGATATCCTCATCAAAGTGGCACAATAGAAACACCTCTATGTTTTTGGGTAGCCTAAAGAATAAGGTGAATCTCTAGATATGGCTAGCTCCCTTGATGCACCACTTTGGATCATAATTACACTTAACTTTGGGGGTGAAAAAAGAGAGAGATAACTAAAAACAAAATATCCTAAGGCAGTTTATACACCAAATATATTGATAACTTCCTAACATATGAATCTTGCACTTGAAATCAAGGGACAAACTAAACATACACTTCTCCAATCTGCATCTTCTCACATCAATGTTACATTTTGAGATTATGGATGAATTTGTAAATCTAGGAAGACTAGAAAAGAGGCCTATGATGGCACTAATGAATAGAGTAACTCAATAAATCATTGACATTTCCTTTAACACTTAACATGCCCTACAAAAATAATTTTTCCAATTTCAAATAGATGATAGAATTAAATAACATGCTAAGGAATCCATAGTCTTCACTAATACAAAATCAAACATTCCAAATGAAAAAAATAATAATAGTCATGGAGGAGGCAAAAATCAGTAGTATTATTGATCAAAAGTTATAAAAATGACTAGGGCTTCACCATACTCAAGTGTAGCATCCATTCCAATGCCAAAATGGCTACTTCTTATAGAACTTGAGAGAGAGATGAGAAAAAAGAAGTAAAAGGGTCATAAGAACACTTGTAAAAATGAGAGAATCAGTTAAATTTTCATGAGATAAGTATGTGTAACAAACCATGCAAGTTCAAGAATTACAAATGTTAATGCAAGTCATAAACCTCATGAAAAGTGGAATGAAAACTCCTTGACTAGTTTAAAAATACTATGTTCATGACTAACCCTATTTGAATAGATCATAACTAATTAATACAATGTCTAATGATTTTAAATAATTTTAAGGGCCTAAATAATTCCTCTCCATGTATTGGTTGTATTATTGTTCCTCTAGAAACATCCTAAAGTAATCCATCATCATCAGTTGTCAAGGAAACTCCTCTTCCATGCACCCTGCACACTTGGCCTCAAATTTGGGATCAGTTTCCCATTAAAATAAATGTGATGGAGTTTATTATAAGTTTAAATACCCTAAATATCCTTATAATCAATAGGTATATCTTAAAATCACCTTCCCTTAGAGTTTTCACACTTATGACTAGCTTGTCCAATATACCAATTTTGACTAGTTGAGATAAAGAAACTAGTTTGGACACTTAGGATATTTTATTGAGATTAAATTATCATAGGTAGTTATAAAAAGTATAAAAACTCCCCAAAAACTTTATTTCACTTTAAAAATCTTCATATATCGTATAAAATGCAAAAAGTGGTCAAAAATACCACATTTTTTTCATGTCCATACAAGTCCATATAGCTAAAAATCATGGGATGGAGATATAATTAGTCCTATACAATTTTAAATCATAATTATGTTCAAACTAACCCATTATAATTCATCTCTATCTGTATTTCTCCAAACTAGTCCTTGCAAGGGTTTTGGAGGGTTTTTGAGTAATTTTCACTCTTAATATTCATTCATAAAGGTTTGAAATCCACATTTATATAAAATTCCAAAAATTAATATTTTAATACCTTTTATAACATCATTTAACTCCTACATCTCCCATGTAAATCATCTAAAAATATGTGAGCTTCTAAAATTGCTTTATCAAGCTTTTCCTTCACTTTCTTACAGGTCTGAGGTTGTATTGATCCCAAAAATGGATTATTGTGGTTTCCTTTACCCTCCAAGATCTTGGTTACCTCTTATTAATACCATAATAACATGTTATAATAATTTTAAATGATTATCTCATGCTATAAGTATGATGTACCCCCATTTGGACACTAGGTCTAGTCATGCCTAGTATGCATGTCTGTAAGCTTAAGCCCAAAATGACTTTTTTGTTTTCTTCCCTACATTCACATATCTTTAAAATATATATTATGTTCCATAAAAAAAATTTATAAAGTTATAAATCATATTTAGGGTTAGGAGTGTGAGTGACCCCTCATTTGGGCACTAAGCCAAAATTAGCCTAGTGTGCTTGACTGTAAATCCTAAGGTTTAGACCTTATTATTGAACATACTCATTATTTGCCTAGTTTCACATGTTTTTATAATTTTTTTAAATATTTATAAACATATGTTAAATTTTCAAACCTCATTTTATTCATCACCTTGCCTCCATTCCTCAAAACTACCAATTTGACCTCATAAGGGAGTTCCCTCTATCTAAGTCAAAATAGAGGGAACTCCCCTACCTCCTCAGAAAATGGTGAATGTTAGAAGAGATTATATAATTCTTATATATTCCTTATAAAAAAATTTAGTCCTTGGTTACAATCCTAGACCTTCCAACCTCCATAAAGCCTCAAGACAGGCCTGTCTAGAAAACTGTGTGCAGGGTTCTTCCAATAGACTATGTAATGCATGCTTAGGATCTTTTATTGGCATTATTTTCATTATATATGGAATTATCAAGATGTAAAAATATTTTTTTATATGTTTAAATTTTTTTATAATTTCATCTTATCATATCCCCTTGATATTCTATACTCATTAAAATTGAGTTTCCACTTTTTACTATACTTTTATTTTCCCTATTTTAGAAGCTACATGTAGGTGTTGCTTACTAGTATGGACATTAAAGTCATCATTTATAAACTTCCCTATAATACCATAAAACAATTTATACATTATTAAATTCATTTTTTCATTTGATATACTTTATTCACATTTAAAGACACTACTTATCTATCCACTATTGTGACTGAGAAACCTACCTTAACTAACCCCTATAGGTGAATATGGCTCCAACTCAGCTTGGTTATGAAATTTGAAAGCCTTAATTGAATATAAAAAGGCTATTTATAGTTTAATTATACTTTAAATTATTTTTAATGGATAACACACCCATCAAAACCTCATGCTTAGGTCACTATCTGCATGTAGGTGAGTGTCCAGGCAACCTATATAGATTGTTGATGTGTATGGGATGTAAAACAATGATCATCACTTCCCTCTAATGTTTTTCATTCCATTTATGTGTAATTAAACCAATTTTTCCATTCCAAAAATTAAAGTGTGCTTCATTTTATTCTTTGTGTCAAAAGGCCATTCACAACTTCACAGGCCTATAGATGTTAATGGAGTATTCCAGTGTGTTTTAGGGTGACTTTAAGGCTCTAGACAACCTCCTTCTACTTACTCTTTTTCTCTCATATTTGTAATATATATTATATATAATATATGAAACATGTTCCACCCACTTATATTCATTATAATACTTTGGAATCATTTTGTATTAGGTCTACAAAAAACCCTTGGAGCTCTGTTTTGTCAATTTAGGGATTGGAGACCTAAAACTAATTCATCATCTCCTTGGAGTGACCCTCAATTATATCTAGCCATATATCACTTTGTATGGATATATAATAGTATTTTCAACATGAAATGTGTAAATTAAGGTCAGACCCATGAATTTACACTCTATTTAATATCTCAATCCCTTGTTTAGGCCACTTGTAGGTGACTATTTTCCTATACACAAGTAGTAAGGAGAATGTTGGTAGTGAACTTTACTTTTGATCCTTTTATGGTGTAAAAACTTATCTCCATGATTAAAAATTAACTATTCATGCCTAAATGGTTTTTCCACCATTACTAAGGATCTCATAATGGCATGACATAATCATGGAAGCCCTTATATGTGTGTATGGTTGAGTATGGATAGTGAACATGAAATGGAGAAGAGTTTGAATGAGAAGACTTATGGATAATTTAAACTCATCTATAATTAAATAATTATATGATTAACATTAATTAATTATTAATACCAATTATAAAATATCTCATTCAATGTGAAAACATGTGTAAACACAAGGATCAAAGCTGGCAGGTATCTAATGCCTGGTTAGTATGGTGTCCATGACTACATATTTGATCAAAACATGGTGTTATGAGAATAATATGGAAGATAAAGTGATAAATATTGAATTATTATATTGTAAACATCACATCACATTCCCATCAAGATTATTCTAAGAATCACATGCTCTACCAACAAAGATTTTTGACTGAAACCTCATATGGTGACACCTTCCTACCAAGTGAGTTATTTGGAATATAAAATAAAATATAAATGTGAAAAAAAATTATTACATTATTAAATATCTTAAACATCATATTTAACCAATCTCAGCAAGTTAATTGTACTAAACTTCTCAAACTAAGGCAAAACATGTAGGGTACATAGAGTAGCAAGCAGATTGAAAGGTCATCTTCATCAGGATGGTTCATGAAGTAAAATACACAATTTTTCAAAATAATTATATTTAAATGAGTTTATCTTAGTTTAAAACAACCTCCTAAAATAACTTTCCCTAAAACTTCTTGAGTTATCTGTACCAAGCAAAAACATAATGGTCATTTTTGCTTGCCAAGAATGCTGAAAAGGGAGTAGAATTATTTTGAGCAAGAAATGGCACTTCCAAATTAAAAAATGCATAAATGAGATTTTATAATCTTCATAGGAATTTTTTTATCCTTTACCATGTGGCACACTTTCCTAGGAGTCATACAAGTGTTAAAATCTCTTTTTTTAAGAAACCTACCCTTTTAACTAAAGAACCTACCAATTTTAAGTTATAAATGGTTTTTTAAGACCTAATAAGACACATTTGGAATTATATCACCCTCATTAATATTCAAAATTAATAAACCCGTATAACTCATTAAATACACCTTTTTTGACCTCAAAATGACCCAAAATGACATGTTGGCTAATGAAATAAGTGACCAAGGATAATATATTATTGAATAACATTAAATTACCTATTATATATCTTATTAAGAAATATTAAACCCCATAAAACACTTAAAAGTCAATTTTTTAACTAGGGGTGCCCTAATTTTACCTAAAAGTCAATTTTGGTCAACAAATTGTTGACTCATAGGGGTAGTATGTTTTCTATACTAACTAGACCAATAGATTTATCAGTCCATTAAGCTTAGGGAGTCATATTAATTATAATACAAAAAATTAAAACTTTGACCATTGACTTTGATCAAGACAAAACCACTAAGTTCCTTAACCACACAAAGCAAGAACACACACAAAATAAGACAACAAACATGCAAGACACACACACACATGTACTCAAGGCACTTATGGGAATAAAAAATAATCCTATTATGAGAAATTATAACTAATCATACCTCCTTTCTAAGATAAAAATTAAAAATTCTTGAATTATCTTCATGGTGAGATGAAACATAGTGCTAAGCATGCCTATCCTTGAAATAGATTCTTTGTAGATCAGACATACTCCTTAGTACTTCACTTGATATACCCTCAAGTATATCATATTTGAATAGTTCTCTAATTTATATATATTCCTCTTTAACATTATTACATACTTCATAATTCTTCCCACTCTTCATTTCTTTGGTCAATTAGTATCTCCTTAGTAGGTAAGGTTTCAAGAGGAGTAGTTTAATGTTCCTTGGAAGATTGAGGCCAATAGGAGATGTTCCATCCTGGAAGAGATGATATGTTTCTCCTAACTGATTTAGAGGATTATATCTCATCTTGACTAATTAAAAAAAGTCATT
This sequence comes from Torreya grandis, assembly GCA_037957365.1. Classification (NCBI taxonomy): domain Eukaryota; kingdom Viridiplantae; phylum Streptophyta; class Pinopsida; order Cupressales; family Taxaceae; genus Torreya; species Torreya grandis. Next base: position 1,659,537 of record JARHVA010003849.1, read on the forward strand.
ATGAAATTTATATGCTTCTTAAAGGGACATATTTGAAATATTATTTTTCCTTTGCATACTTACTTGAGTGCCAAAGTTGCCTTCTCCATATTTGACCAGATCATAGTCTCCTTGAAGAGGATTATATCTTGAGCCAATGATTTCAAACAATTCAACCAAATTTTTATTATGAACTTGTACTTTCCCATCTATGACATCTTGCAAAGTGATGGGAGAATCAATGACCATTTCTTCCTCTTTATCAAAAGAAGACATTCTTCTTCATCAAACTAATTAAAAATTTCCACATAATACATCACCTCTTCCTCATAAAATAGTAATTCTTTATGGATCTTAAATTACATCTCAACCTCTACAACAAGAATTTTATTCTCAAGGGCTACAAGATTCTCCATTTCTTTCTCCTTTTTTATTCCAAGACTAGGCATTTTAAAGTCATGTGGCTTAGTCCAATGAGGTTGCCAAGGAGTTATAATTTCTTAAAGAAAGAGTTATTAGTTTTTTTCAACTATTTTATCCTCTTTAGGTTCTCATACCAAAGGTCCATCAAGGTAAAGGGTGATGGGGTGAGGATAAGATTAACTAGTTGGTGGAGGTGGCACATATAACTAAAAATGAGATTGAGAGTGAAATGCACGAGGCTCTTTTGGAAGATCTTAGGAAGGTTGGATGGGGTTTGTTTATCCATAGGATATTATTTTGGGTATAAACCTTCCATCACACCTTGATTCAATAATCTCATCTTTTACTATAACTCTTCAATTTTCTTGGCTAGGTTCTGTTGGAAAAGTCTTTTTTGAAGCTCATAGGAATCATCATGAGTATGGGGAATATATGAAGGCTGACATGGAACATAATAATCTTCTTGAGTAATGGTTGGAGTTAATTTCAAAGGATCAACTCCATTCTCCACTTCACACTCCTTATCAAGACTCATCTCCTCTTTCTTTCCCCATTATTTCACTATCTTACTCTAGCTTAGGATGTTAGGATTAGAAGTCTTTTCTTGAGGAAGGACGGGATGATTTTCTATAAGATGAAGAGTATTCTCAACTTCACACTCTTTTTCAATACATTTATCCGCATTCTTTCCCCATGACTCCACTATCTTGTTCCATATTAGGTTATTGGGATTATGATTCTCTTTTTGAGGTGGTGGGGATACAATACAAGAGGGCAATGAGGGCTTGAAATCCACTTCCTTTACTTCTAATATGGATTGATTCATATTTATATTTTCCAACTCAATTTTCCTATCAATATTAGCTTCAAACATAAGCTTTCTCTTCTCAAATATCTCTTCCAACTGATCGGGAAAAGGATGACATTGATATCCTTGATTAGGCTCATAAGTAGGGGTAAAATATGGCTGATAGGAAACATGGGGAAGTGGATATGAATGATGATAGGTTTTTTGAGGTTTCCTTTCATGAAATCCTAGTTTATCCTCTATGGAAGAAACTAGGCCACTCACATCAATCATCTCACTTGTGAGCATTTTCTAATTGGCTCTCTCAATAGGTACCCACTCTATTTTGACCAACTATGATTCTTCTCTCACCCTATTAATAAAATTACTAGGGAAATATATACCACATCCCATTTGAGTATAAAGATATAAAATTTACTTCTCATATCCTTAGAGTGTCTTATTGAAGGTATAAATGGATTTTCTTGTTAAGTGATAAGGTTGATTAGGAGGAGCAAGACATTGAGAAGGCTGGCTATAGGATTGATACAACTCATGACAAGGCTGATTATAGGGATCATAAAACTCATAACAAGGCTGGTAATAATCACACCAAGGATGATTAAGCACTTTTTCATATTGATAAATAAGGGGACAAGCTTGAAAAGTCTCACCAACTTGTGTAAAATAATGCTCAACACCAAAACTAGCCATTAAACTTCATTGAAAGCAAGAACACAAAGGAAAATGTTACCAAAAATCTTCAAAGGATAACTTGGGTTGCTTGACCAGTTGATATATCTTTGGAGTTGCCATTGATGCTTTGATAGATGCCTCTAAAGGTTGATTTTTGAGAGACAACACCAAAAATATCTAAACTTCTTGGACCAAGAGTCCCACTGGGCATGTCAAAAACTATTATCATTAGAATTTCACCCTTTGAGGAGATGGGAAATATCTCCTAATCTAATTGGTACAATTGGAACATCTCTAGGATTTTGGGTAGCCTAAAGAATGAGGTGAATCTCTAGATAGGGATAACTCCCTTTATGTGCCACTTTGGATCATAACTACACTTAAATTTGCGGGTGAAAAGGAGAGAGATAAATAAAAAATATATATCCTAATGGAGGTGATACACCAAATATAATAATGACTTCCAACCATATGCATATTACACTTAAAATCAATGGATAAACTAAACATACACTTCTCCAATCTGCATCTTCCCACATCAATGTTACATTATGAGGTTATGGACAAATTTTAAAAGCTAGGAGGATTAGACAAGAGGCCTATGATGGTAGTAATGAATATACTAACTCACTTAATCCTTGACATTTTATAGAACACTTCACATTGCCTATAAGAAGAATCTTCCAATTTCAAATAGATGATAGAATGAAATAACATGCTAAGGAATCTATAGTCTTCACTTATGCAAAATCAAACATTCCAAATGAACATACTAAGAATAGCCAGAGAGGAGATAAAAATAATTAGTATTATTGATCAAAAATGTATACAAATGAGAAAGTCTTCACCATAATCATGTGTAACATCCATTGCAATGCCAAAATGGCTAGTTCTTATAGAACTTGAGAGAGAGGGGAGAAAATAGAAGTCCAAGAATCACAAGGACACTTTTCAAGATGATATAATCATTTACATATTCATTAAATAAGGATTTTGGATTAACCATGCAAGGTTAGGAAGTAAAAATCTCAATCCAAGTCATAAACCTCATGAAAAGTGGCATGAAAACTCTTTGACTGGCTCAAAAACACTACCTTCATGATTGACCCTATTTTAATGCCTCATAACTAATTAGGACCATGTCTAATTATTGTAAATAATTTTAAGGTACTTAAGGATGACTCTCCATACATTGGTTACATACTTGGTATTTTAGAAACATATTTAAGTGAGCCATTATCATCAACTATCAATAAAACTCCTCTTTCATGCACCCTGCACACTTGGCCTCAAATTTAGAATAATTTTCCCATGAAAATATGTGTAATGGAGTGCATGAAAAAAATTATACCCTCCATTTAATTATATCCATCAAGGATACCTTAAAATCACTTTCCCTTAGAGTTTTCACACTTCTCACTAGTTTGTCCAATATGCCAATTTTGACTAGCTGAGATGGAGCACATGGTTTGGATACTTAGGGGTTTTTTATTTAAATTAAATTACCATATGGAGTTATAAAAAATTTTAAAATTCCCTCCAAAATATATTTTACCTTCAAACTCTTCTTTTATACTACCTAACACAAAAAATGGTCAAACATACCCTATTTCTACCATGTCTGTATAAGTTCATATAGCTAAAAATCATGGGATGGAGACTAAGTGAGTAATATACAATGTTAAATAATAATTATGTTAAAACTAGCCCATTATAATTCATCTCTAGCTTCATTTCTCTAGAGTGGTCTTTGCAAGGGTTTTGGAGGGTTTTTGAGTAGTTTTCACTCTTAAGTTCATTCATAAAGGTTTGATGTACAAGTTGCCAACAAATTCTACAAATTAATATTTCAAGACCCTTTATAACATCATTTAACTCCTCTGTCTCCCATGCAAAGCCTCTAAAAATATGTAAGCTTCTAAATATGCCTTATCAAGTTTTTCCTTCACTTTTCTATAGGTTTAAGGTTGTCTTGAGCCCAAAAATGGATTCTTGTGGTTTCCTTTGTCCTTTAAAATATTTATTACCTCTTATTTCTACCATGAAAACATGATCCAAAAATTTTAAATTCTTATCTCATGATATAAGTATGATAGACCCCCATTTCGACACTAGATTTAGTCATGCCTAGTATGCTTGTTTATAAGCTTAAGCCCAAAATGACATTTTTGTTGTCTTCCCTAAATTAAAATATCTTTGAAATATATATTATGGTCCATAAAACATGTTTCAACAAGGTATTAGTCATATTTAGGGCCAAGAGTGTGAGTGACCCCTCATTTGGGCACTAGGCCAAAATCTACCTAGTGTGCTTAATTGTAGATCCTAAGGTTTAGACCTTCTTGTTGAAAATAATCCTCCTTCACCTAATTTCACATTTTTTTATAAGTTTATTAAAGCTTACTCAATCTATTTTAAATTTTCAAACCTCATTTGATTCATCACCTTGCCTCTATTCCTCAAAACTACCAATTTGACCTCATAATGGAGTTCCCTTTCTATAAGACAAAATAGAGGCCACTCCCCTACCTCCTCAAATAATGGTTAATGTTATACTATATTATATAATCATTTTATATTTCCTATACAAAATTTTAGTCCTAGGTGACAATCTTAGACCTTCGAACCTCCATAAAGCCTTAAGATAGGCCTATGTAGAAAACTATGTGCAGTGTTCTTCCAATAGACTATGTCATGCATGTTTGGGCTCCTTTATTGGAATTATTTTCATTTCATATAGAATTATCAAGGTGTAAAAATAATTTTGGATAATTTTAAACTTTTTTATAATTTCATCTTATCATATCGCCTTTATAATCCTTACTCATTCAAATTGAGTTTCCACTTTTGACTATACTTTTGTTTTCCCTATTTTAGGAGGTAGTTATAGGTGTTGCTTACTTGTTTGGACATTGAAGGTAGAATTTATAAAATTAACTATAATACCATAGGACCTTTATACATTATTATATTAATTTTTCCATTTTATATACATTCTTTACATTCAAAGACACTACTTCTATATCCACTATTTTGACTAAGAAATCTACCTTAACTGATCCCTATAGGTAAATGTGGCTCCAACTAATCTTGGTTATGAAATTTAAAAGACTCCCTTGGATATAAAAATTATATTTATAATTTAATTATACTTTAAATTACTTTTAATGGCTAAAACACCCATCAAAAAATCATGCTTAGGTCAATGTATGCATGTAGGTAAGTGTCTAAACAACTTATATGGACCATTGATGTGTATGGGAGGCAAAATAATGATCATCACTTCCCTATGACGTTTTTAATTCCATTTTTGTGTAATTAAACATATTTAACCATTCCAAACATTAAATTTTTATTCATTTTCTTCTTTGTGTCAAAAGGCCATTCACAAATTCATAGCCTGTAGATGCTAATGGAGTATTTCAATGTGTTTTAGGGTGACTTTAAGGCTCTAAAAAACCTCCTTCCACTTACTCTCCTCCTCTCATATGTGGTATATATATTTTATATATTATATTAAACATGGTACACTCATTTATATTAAATAATCATGTTGTAGTAGGTCTAAAAAAAACCCTAGAGCTCTATTTTGTCAATTTAGGGATTAGAGGCCTGAAACTCAGTCATCATCTCCTTGGAGTGACCCTCAACTCTATCTATCCATTTATCACTTTTCATGTATATATAATTGTATTTTAAACATGCAATGGATCTAATGAAGGTCCTATCCATGTTTCTACACTCTATTGAATATCTTAGTCCCCTATTTAGGCCACCTGTAGGTGACTATTTTCCTATACACATGTAGTAAGGAGAATACAAGTAGTGAACTTTAATTTTGATAATTTTATGGGATAAAAACTTATATACATTATTCCAAATTAACTCTTAATTCCTCAAGTATTTTTCAACCATTACTAAGGCTCTCAAATTGGCATGACATAATCATGGAAACCCTTGTATGTGTGTATGGATGAGTGTGGATAGTGAACATGAAATGGAGAAAGAGAGTGAATGAGAAGACATATGGAAAAAATAAAGTCATTTCAAATTCATAAATTACATGATTACCATTAAATAATTCTTAATTCCATTTCCAAAATATTTCATTCAATGTGAAAACATGTATAGACACATGGAACATAGCTGGCAGGTATTTAGTGGTTAGTTAGTATGGTGTCCATGACTACTTATTTGATAAAAAAATGGTGTTATGAGACTAATATGTAATTTAAGGTGATAAATATGTAACTATTATATGGTAAAAATCACATCACATTCCCATGAATCTTCCTCTAAGAGCCACACACTCTACCAATAAAGATTTTTGACTGAAAATATGGTGACACCTTCCTACCAAGTGAGTTATTTGGCCTAAAAAATGAACTCAAAATGTGAAACCAATCATGGATTACATGATAAATGCTAGTAAAAAATCCTTTTTAACCAATCTTAATAATTTAATTGCATGAAACTTCTCAAACCAAGGCAAAACCTATAGGATACATAGATTAGGAGGTAGATTTGAAAGGTCATCTTCATGAGAATGGTTCATGAAGCACAGGCCACCATTTTTTAAAATAATTATATTTAAATTAATATATATTATTTTATAAAAACCTCCCAAAATCATTTTCCCTTAAACTTCTTGAGTTTTTTGTACCAAGTAAAAACTTGAAGGTCACTTCTACTTGCCAAGAAGGGTGAAAAGGAAGTAGAATGGTTTGAGAAATAAATGGCACTTATAGATCATTAAAATGTGTAAATGAGCTTGGAGAATATTAATAGTCATTTTTTTATCCTTTCCCATGTGTCACACTTCTCAAGGAACTGTATAAGTGCTAAAATCTTCTTTTTTCCAAATAAAACTACCCTTTTAACTAAAGAACCTATCACTTTAAATTAAAAATAGTTTATTAAGACCTAATATGACACATTGGGAATTAAATAAACTTATTTAATCTTCATACTTCCCAATATACCTATAAAACTCATTAAACATACCTTTTTAACCTCAAAATGACCTAAAAAGACATGTTGACTAATGAAATAAGTGACCAAGGATAATATATCATTGAATAAAATTAAATGACCTATTATATACCTTATGAGAAAATATTAAATCCCATAAAACACTTAAAATTCAAGTTTTTTACCAGGTGTGCCCCAATTTGACCTAAAAGTCAAATTTGGTCAACAATAATTTAGGGTCATTTCAGCTTATTTTCATCCATAGTCAGCAATAAATCATATACAAGTTAGGCTTACATATATTTTGTCAATTTAATATTAAGAAATAATTTTTAATTCTATAAAATTATGTATGTTAGATTTAGATATGTATATTTATTTAGATTTAAAGTATTTTCAATAGTTTATTTGTTCTTGGTGATTCATTGTTAAATTAAAAACATTAAACAAATGGATGTGGAGATCATTATACTCATTATACCCTTTATTTCAAATAATTATAGAATTAAGGGTGTATTATACAAAAATATTTTCATAAAATCCTCACAAGAGATGTTTTAGAATGGTATTACAATTTATGTAGTGGCTCTTTATCTAACTTAAAAAACTTATAAGATGTATTCTTATCCAATTATCATATTCACATGGTACTTAAACTTTGATTGGAGAATATAAAATATTTACAACAAGTTCATGATGATATTATTGAATATTGTATCTTATGGTTCAAAAATATTTTGCACTCTTTAACTTATCAACCCTCAAATTTTGAAAAGCAATTTATCTTTAGTAGGGGTACTTTATCTCCACTCAATGAAATGACCATGCATAAAATTTACAACTATTTTGATAACATATACAAAGATATTTTAAAATATGCATGTGAGCTAAATTCCACAACACAAAAGGTTACTAAGCTAAAATCATATTCATACAAGTAAGTAGTTTTCAATAAATAGAGGAATCCAAATTTAGCATCTAAAATAAGTATTCTAATTCAATCATTATATATATATATATATATATATGAGGAACTCAAGGTAGTTCCTGTTAAGGAAAAATAAGTAAATTTAATCAATAAAGGAAAGGAATCCTTTTATAAATCACTACCTAAATAAATTAAACCTAATTATAGTAAGAATCGACTACTACAATTTGACAAATTTAGAGATCAACCACATGATATTCTAGATACACTATTGTATGAGAAGTTAATCATTCTCCCTCATAATTACTATCATCCTCCTCATCATCGAGAATATAAAATATAAGTAATTTTTTACTTATCATGGTATTAATGTACATTGAGATAGTGACTATTATGCATTATGATAAAATATTACACAAATTGTAGATAAATGGATTATTACATTTCACAACAATAGAACATAAAGAAAGATACAAAGATCCATGCTAATACCACATCTCAAATTACCTAAATATGGATACCAAAGTTTATGCTTCTACATTTAGATTAGAAATATGAACTTATAATGCATACTTCAATGTCACAATAATCTCATCAATATCATATAAGAGTTCCCCAAATAATTACTACATGTATAGAGTAATAAATTATATATCACAATACACTTATGAATGCCAATTACCATGGTGCATAATTTTAATTTCATTGGGATAATTAGCTAATTCTATAGTTTGAAATTAAGTTAAGTGCCCACATGTCTCACAAATCTAAATAAAAAACATATTTCATTTACAAGAGCAAAATCAAATATATCAATATTTTCAATACTAAATATATTCACATAAATTAATCTATCGAAGTACAATACAAATCTTAAGAACATGTATATGAGTCCAATATAATAGAAAGCAAAGACCATATATTTTTGTGTGTGTGTAAAATAAATGTTTTTCAAAGTAAAACATAATATAACATCACCTTATAATAGGCTCATCACCCTATATATCTCCACCACCCTCTACTAATAATTTGCTATCTGATGAGGAAGTTCCACTATTAGTTACTCATAATCATGCTAGAGATTATCTCCTCCACTCAACTCATATATAGAAAATCACACATCTGGTATAGTGTGCTCACATTGTATCTATACATAATTCTATAAAACATTCTAGCCTAAATCTATTTATGGGGCATGATGGGGCATCTACTAGTTCATGAGCTTTGTCCTTAATTAAACATGCTTAAAAATAATTACATCTCTCTCACCTATTACACCATCATGCTCTGATGTTGATGCAACATAGTTCACAATAGTTATAGCTACCTGATCAAAAATAGGGGAATACTCACCCAAAATATTTTTAGAATGCTTTAGAAATCAACTATAGACTAACTTTCTAGGCACATGTCATGTGTGGACCTAGAGGGATGTCTCTATGAGGACTTAACAAAACTCATTATCCCCTAAATTTTTTATAAATATGCCAAATCAATACCATGGATATACAAATCTAATTACAAATATACATACTCACAAGAGGATATTGAGGGCCAACTATTATTTTTCTGGCTACATATACACCACCTACATTCACACCACCCTCTAATACAAGAACATTATCTACTACAAATAGGAACAAAATAGACCACCTATGGGTAGACTACCATCATGTATAAGCTAGTGTATAACCAATTTTGTATGTATCTAATGTTTGAATCACCATATCCACATCGACCAATGGTATGGGATCTAATTTTGTATCACTAAATTGACCCATGTCCACATTTCAAAATCAATCTCTCATGTATCACCTCCAAAAACATGGCATTGGGGTACATCATATGCGATGGAAAATTATCTAATAATGTGATCAAATTGTAATCACTTTATACCTCAATATTTTTTTCATGAATCTAGTAGATAACTTGAATGCATCTCAAATATAGTATATATTATATCCACCTTCCATAATCTATGTATGTCTCACACACAATATCATTAGCATATAATAAATAAAGTATGTAATGAAACTCCATTATCCCATCTCTCTTGTCATAGTTTATACCTATCCATCTCTCTACATGTATTTTTAGATGAGGCCATCTACCATGAGGCATCCCTAAATTTTGAATCACTATGATGTTCTCATAGGCCCAATAATGAAAAAGTGTGTCCAATCCCAACCCTCCTCCAAAACTCTCTTAGGTGAACCTATAAAATTCCCTTTTCATGTGCGCTAACTTGGTATGGCCCCTAAAATATCCCAGGTTGTGATCCTCAATATCATAATATATATATATATATATATATATATATATATATATATATATATATATGCATCTAGTTTGAAATATAAACCCCACCACCATCAACTATAACAAATGATGCTAGTAAATCATAAATTAACTTCTTCAAACATAGAAAATTTTCCAATATAATATCTAATAATAAGATATTAGTATAACTAGGGCATAACGGGCACCTCGAGCACAACTAGTCATGTATAAATAATATTGAGAGATGTGGACTAGACCACCAACATACTATAAGGTCATTTTCCATCAAAAAAATAGAAACATAATGATCATCCACACATTCTCTAATGTACCAGTCATCTCACATTTTTAGAGCCAGAAGGCACAAGTGTTAAAGTCCCATCGATCAACTAAGATATTCAACACGTTAATGTCATATAGAATCAATACTAACCACCCATAATGATTGATATAAGTTTATTATAATGTATTTATTTTATTTTATTTTAGAATTATATATCCCACATATCCCCCTGCAACCACAAGTTCACAAAAAAAATTATCAACTTCACATAAATTTTATCAATCAGATCTAAATCATAAAAAATAATTAAATACTAAAATTCCCATTATCAATACTACAATTTTTTGGACAAGTCTGGTATGAGTTAGATACATTTGCATGCTATTTTGTATTAATAGTAAATAATTTGATAGGGTCTAAGCATGACCAACCCAAAATTAAAATGGACAAAAAACTTCTCAATCACATTTGAAATACATAAAAATAAGTAATTTTTCAATTTATAGTGTAGTATGAGATAGATAGGTTTGCATACTAGTTTGTACTAACACTAAAAAACTTTGGTATGGTCTAGACATGACCATTCCAGAGTGAAAATGGACAAAAAACTTATAAATCACATTTAAAATGCATATAAATAAGTAATTTTTTAATTTATACATAGGTCAAAATTTGAAATTTTCAACTTACAAGGGGTGGTGTATCCTTGGACTACAAATTGGCCCCAACCTACTTGAATCATGTCAACATTGAAAACATCCTATGTAATATCTTTTCCCTCTTAGAGCTAGAAAATTGTGGATTATTAATGTGAAATTGAATTATGATTTATTTTTCAACCAACCTACCTATATGAGTTGACTTTTTTAATTTTTTTAAATTCTAAACCTTTATAAACTAACTCTGTAAAACATATGCACATGATATCTTAAGAAATACATATCAAAATCAATCCATGTAAATTTAATTGGAGCACACACAATGTGCTCTTATACATGGCATTTACTTATATGTATTACTTCCTACCTATTTTTTGGCCTTGAAAAAATATTTAAAATAAAATAATCATCATAATATAATGATAAAAAAATCTTGAATCAAAATAAAAAATTCAATCAATATTTAATCAAAAATTATTTCATAACATACACATTGTCCTTTTGATATGACACACTCAATTCTATAATGGCTCTCATCAAAATGAGGGAATCCATTAGGTTTATTACAAAATACATATCCACACATTATGAAGGAATCAGAATGGTTCTAACTAGTTTCACACTATAGATTTATGAGAGAGTTCTTTAAAAACATACAGAGTAATACAAATACTAGGGCACATGACATATAAGTGCACTCAAAAAATGTTAGACATAAAATATAGTGATACTAATAATGCAAAATCAGATTCTATAATAGAGTAAAAGTTTTTTAAAATGATCAAATTAATTTTAAAAAGCAAGCACATGATAGATATTGACATATTGATAAATATTCGTAGGGAAAATGATATGCATATGCACTCACTTTTCAAAACCTTAAAAGATAAAATCATGAAAACTTAAATGCATGTGCATGGGCATATGTAAAAACAAATACAAAATCAGAATTACATGTTTTAAATACAATTATAATTGATCATAACATATTCAAAATGGGTATGATATTCATTATCAAGCTTATATAAAGATCTAAGTTAAAAAAATTCAAAGTTTTGAAACTCAAAGTTTTAGCATTCAAGATACAAAAATTAAAATATAGAATTTGAAGTAAAAACACTCATTTCAGTTCAAATTTATGTGTAATGATATCATGATGGGGATATGAATATTTTACATTCCTTTTTTATCATGTAAAAATATAATCTAGATTCATCTACATTGGTGTGATTTGGTTTGTGTGGGTAATGTATGTTGAGGTTCAATGACGCTTGACAGACTTGGAATTATTGCTAGTGAACCCATTGAGTGGTTTCATTATTATGTTGTGGGTTATATACATTCAAGTCTAGTCACACTAAATGGACTTGGCATCAGTTCTCATGAACCCATCATGGTTCCACATTTTTTGGGTGGTAATGCACTTTTACTCATTCATAAGGGTCAAGATAATGCAAAATTATAACTCATGGGCTTGATTACTTAAATCCAAAAACTAAGGCTTGATCACTTTAAACTCTTCAAACAATTAAACATAAGTAACTACATTTGCCAAGTGCTTCATCAAGGGGGAATGTCTTCTCATATCTCTTATCGAGTCAATATGGTCATGGGTATAGTGATACTTGATGATATATTTAATTTCCACTTGCCACTTGAAGGACTATTCTTTTCCCTAGTCAATAAATGAATAGGACCAAAAATAATCTCCTCTCCATTTAACATAACATGAACATTCTCCACAAGAAGCATAATAAATAACCCAAGAGATTGTACTCTCTTTGCTTTTTACCTTTAAAATTTAAAATTCATCCTTTCAAATTTAATATATGGACATTAACTACTCCATATGTTATTGCAAATTGTATCATGATGTAGCTAGCACAATCAACATCTCTAGTCAAAAATACAAAGCGTGTCATACACACTCAAGTATTATTTATTTCCTATACTCTAGTAATTTCATTACTATAATAAAAAGGGACAAATGTAGACATCCAAATTTGGTACAATCTTATCCTTTATGTCATTTATTACAACTTGTATGAATAGACTATTGAAAAAAATTGAGGTATCTATTGGAACATTATACTTGAGTGTTTTATCTATTCTAGTCTATAATTTTGTTTGTTGTCTATTTATCTCACCATTTGGTCATGTGGATCCTTAATATTAGTTCTTTATGCTCTTAGACAAGTCCATGATAACTATATAGGATCATCTTGTAGCCTTATCCATTTGGTGAAGACTTGTCTAGGCATAATTTTCATAACTTATTTTGAGTCACATTTCACTTGATTATTATTTTTTTCCATTGGGTTGGGCCTTATAATCAGTTGGATTTTATGTGCCAATAGATCCCAAATTCAAAATAAATAAAAATATATAAATACAAGGCTACTCTAAAGCATTAAGGACATTTATTCTCACTCTAAAAACATATTCAAATATTTTTATTTTTAATAAATAGGTATGTGTCAACAGTCTAGGGGTCACCCACATTCTAGTCCTCACATGCATCCCACCACTTAACCTTCTTGTGATGGCATATCATGCAAGTTTCCTTATGCACTCACCCAAAGTTTAGGGATGAGAACCAAAATAGTTTGAGGTAGTTATAAATGGTAGTGTATATGTTGTCTCATGCACTATTACTCACACGTATTAGTACTTAATGTGCACTTGGTACTATTTCCTTAAATCATGGTGATAAATAGTCATAATAATAAATTAAAACATAGAAAATTAATTCAATCAACTATCAAGACATCATTTATAATAATGATAGGATTTTTATAAAAATTAAAACAATGTTATTCATTCAAAAACATAGATAACAATCATAGTGTCAATAACATAGTCTAGCGCTTATCAAATAAATATTACAAGGCACCTAGGGCCGTTAAAATGATACAAACTATCATTACTATCCCTATTCCTACTTAATAATATTATATTAATTCATATGTCACTATAAATTCAATCCAATAGAATTTTTCATAAGGATCCATGATCAAATCATTAACAAAAATTCAACCAACAACACTTTATCCTTCTTAGGTACTTACTTTTTATAGGATTCCAAAGGGCCATGCATGTCACTTTGTAGTCCAACTATAATTATTAGTATTTATTATGTTTAATTTCCACTTGGTAGTCAAACTATATTTTTGACGTCATCTATCTCACCATTTTTCATTAATTTTTTATTTCCTTTCACTGTCAGTTATTAGTCATAACCTTGGTCATTTATCCCTGTGATCTCTAATGTGGTTTATGGATACACATGGTTTTTATTTTCATGATCCTTATATTTTTTCATTTTTTTCATGTGTACTTGAAATTAGTTGGCTCATGTCCACCTTTATTTTAATCCCCTTTGGGTGTGTTTTCATGTTTTGGTTTGGTTGGTGCATGCCACTCTCTATTTCTTTTGATCACTAGTGATGGTTTTTGCCTTCATCTATCAAGGTTGCACTCTTCAGCTTGGCTATAATTAGATAATTTATGAGGTCAAAATTACCCCAAGATAACATGTTTATCCATCCTCAAACAATATATAAATCTCCTATTTTATAATCATTTAGGTTTATTTATATTTTTTATGCTTCCATGTCCTCCTAGGCTCCTTCCAAGTTTCTTATGGTAAGTAAAACTTACACATTTTTCCTAATATTTTCTTCCACTTGATTTAGTTCTTATTTTAAATAGGAAAACATAGGTTCAAATTCACATTGACATTTGAAAAATCTTCTCCATATCTCTTTTTATTTTCTTAGACAATATTATCCTTGTACACCTTACATTCTTGTGCATCAACTTCATCTCCCCTTCCTAGGGTTCATGCATTTCACCTTACCTCCTACTTCTCCTAGTTGTGATCACATAAACCTTAACTCTTGCCTTCATATACATTACTCACAAGTGCATTTATGATATCTTTACTCATCACCTATGTGTCTTAAAGTCACCCTTTATCTCATGGAAATCCATCGTATTTATCCCTAGATCATGTGGGATGAGATTTTATCTCTTACTTAGCCACGCTCCTCACATAACTCTCACCTATGTGCCCCACACCTTCAAAAATAGACTCATAAAGGGCCTAATCCATCTAATCAGGGATGGATACTAGCCACCCCCTCTCAGTTCCCATTTCCCTTCCCCTTTTGGAGGCTCTAGTAACTTCCTCTCACTTTGTGGTAAGTTTAGGCATGCACTAATTGGCATGGTAGTTTTAAGACAATGTTTCTTCTTTCCTTTCCATGCCACCTCTTCTTATCCTTAAAGTATTTCCAACCCTTAAGTTCACTAATCCATATCCTCCACCACATGTTTTCTTCACCTATAAATTTCCCAACACTCTCTAGAATGAAAATAATCTCACCATATTCAACCCACACCCTCTTATTCTCTAGGTCTACTCCTTGCAATTTTTTTCCTCTACCCATATGCATTTTATGGAGGACTTATACTCCTATTTGATTCATATCTTACACTCTCAACCATTTTATAATATTCACTCTATGGAGGGTAATTTTTTCCATCATATATCTAACAATTTTGTTATAAGGATCTATGTATGATACTACTTCAATATTTATTTCTATTTTAATCTCTATACCCCTTCTCAATAAATATTTTTTTTATTGATGTGTCACTTCTCCACTATACTACTCATATGTCAAAACTCATAAACACACACACACACACATAGAATTAAAAAATCAAAAATATTACATGGGTTTTTCAACCCATTGGCTACAAAATAGGCCTCATTAGATCCCTTATATATCTCTCTTAGTTTAATGTTTTACTCTCCATTTTTTTCCTAAACTTTATAGGTTTTGTCTCTTATATCTCTACTCTCTCACTAATCCTCTCAAATATTCCCTAAAATGGTTGCCTCACATATCTCTTGACATCCTTCACAACCCTCCTTCAACAACCTCATTCAATAGAAACACTTGACATGGGATGAATTCCCTTTATATAGTTATGGAGATTGGATACTAGCTAGTGTGATTTATGAGTTTATAGTTATCCTTCCACTAGTTTTTCCACCCATTTAAAATGCCTATGCTATGTTAGTGTAGTTGAGTCATAACTTAATCCACTTAACTCTGATAGGTAGCATAGCTAGGTCATACCTTTATCCCTTCAACTTTGATATCAATCAATCTAGATATTTATAGATCCACTATTTTTATCAACCTTTTCTAGTTTTTAACTTTATAGATAGTGATTTGACTGAATATATTTTTATCTTTGGGAAATGTTCTTGTCACATCATCTTGTACATTTATATTTCCTTGATTATTATCTTCTTCTACTTATTATTATGTGTATGCTCCACTTATTTCCTCTTCCTACATGTAAATCTTCTTTAGCTCCTTCTGCACACTATCTTTTACTTATTGTTACATGTGACCTATGTGCATCCTTTTTCCTATATTTTGGGAACCACCACCCCACACTAAATTCTTCCCTTAGTCCCCTAACATAGTGAAACTTTCCTTGAAGTTCCTCGGTTCATGCCTACATAAATATCAATATGTTTGTTTGTCATAAATCACTCTTACACCATATCTAAGGGGGAATTTTAACAAAAGGGACAATAATCCTCACTTATAAACTTAGATGTATGGAATAAATATTTCAAAAATAAATCCTTCTCTCAACTTACCTAACTAAACTAATGAGGTGCATGTGTATTATTACAAAAATTGATTCACGTATCTACCATAACCTACCATACTTTAGAAAAATAAAAGTACATAAAGCGAATGATTAATGTTTTATTACATCTTATCTCAAGTGATAATAGGTGAAAGATAGATTGATCTAATACCCTTGAAATTTCCATTGGTCATTTCACTAATGTAAGTACATAATTCATATCCCAATAGTCTTTGGTAATGATTGTTATGTTCAATTTTGAAACATATGGCATCCATGGAGTTATCATATCTAGGCATCATAACATTTTGGTCCTTGATATTGTAGAAACCCCTCTTTACTTTGGATGTATTATATGTTTTTAACATCCAAACCTTATTCATAATTGATAGGTTTGTAAATTTGGCATGCATGAGAATGCTCCAGCCAATGTGTGTGACATGTACTGATGGAAGTAATAATTACATTACTTATACCCTTGGTATGGCACATGGTATTTGGACCTTTCCCTTTAGGGAAGGATTTATTATATCATTTGGTCCCTTTCATTCACTCTAGAGCTAAGGTGTTGATTTTACCATGCCACATCTTCCTTTAGTCACTTTATAGGAAGTTTTTTCATTGGCATGTGTGTAATCTACACATTTTCAAATAAGGGGTTTGAGCGTACCACACTACACCTTCTCTCAATTACATCATATGATACCTACATGCATTGGTTATATAAAATTCTCATGGTATCATAGGTGGATTTGACATCATCTGAGCTCAATATGGTATTCCCATGTGACTCTAAGCTTTTCCTACCCCACATTATGATCTTGTATACATTATTGAATTAGTCTACCAATTCAACACTTTTAACATAGGGAACCTTGATCATTTATTAATGTGATCATGACACACTCAATTCCATTATCAAAGCTTATGTAGCACTATTTGAAGTTCAATTTTTCATTATTATCATAACACAAAGGTCTACTAAGTAATGTGGGGTAATTATCAACATTAGAAAGCTCAATCACATCAAAATCTACAAATAAATTTACATCCATTATCTTAATGTCCACATTGGGATAATCCCCATGGGTTGCACTTATTTTTTGTTCATGATGAATACTACATGAGGTGAGTATTTTAGCCTAGGGACGCCTAATTTTTTATAGGCAACCTTGGTAAGAATATTAATCTCAGCACTGAGTAGACATTGATGTTTATGTTAACAAGAAATTATTGGTCATAGAATATGTTATGGGTTACTTTCCTCTCATGTCCTTATAATAGATCTAGTGTAGGTATATATATTGGTTTATTTGCCTTATACTCAGTCAAGAAATTATTGAGTATGGTAATCATTCCCTTGTAGCATAGGAGAACTAATATGTTGGAAATAATAGTAACCTACTCTTCATACATTTTTAATTATCTCTATTTTTTATCCTCTAAGTCCTTATAAATTTTAATATATCCATAAAAATTTTGAATCACATCCATAGCATCACACAACACCTCATTTTGGTTCAAGCCATTTGGACAAGGTAATATGGGGGTTTCTGGGCTCTCCATCCTACCTTCAAGTCTTATTAGACCTCGCCTAAACCATCTCATGGAGAACATTTTTAGGGTGAGTAGTTGGGCCACTAAAATTCATCGCATACACATTTAAGCCAATATTATTCTTATATTTACCTTCAAACCCTATTGGTCTAATCTTTGTGCACATCATATCATCCCTACACCCTTCTTAGGATTATCCTTGTGTATGAGATCTACGTATAATTTTGGTCACTCTTTAACCTTATGTATTCCATGGTAATACCCACAAGTATGATATTTTGGTAGTCATGTTGGTAATTTTTTTATGACTCACACTAATAACAATATCATTATGGGAACCTTCCACCTCTATGTCCTCCAATGTAACCTTTGTACCCACATTATTTCCCATAGTCACCATAGCCTTAGTTAGGTAGCCCACCATAACCTTTTTTATTGGTAGTTAGTTGTATTTTCCTACAAAAGCCTATCATGCACCTCACTCTATCCCCTCATGTATTTCATCAATCACCCAATAATATTTATTGTTATGGTTAGAGGCATCATAAATTTTACATTACAAGGACACCTTGGTCTAGGTTGCATAATGTAGAAAAGGGAAGGTGTGTGCATCATGGCCCTCATAGATAATTTTTTAGGATAAAAATAGGAGGAAATAATTTTAGAATATATTCAATGTAAATAATATATTATTTTTGTACATATATAAGTGATTTAAAAATTTTACTTGAGTTGGTTGTAAAGAAACCAACTAATGGGTTCTAGCTAATCCAAATAACTAACCTAATAAACTACATAAAGAATTAAACAAATAAACCTTGGATCATATAATGACCCAAAAAACTCCTCCTTGATATAAAGGTTTATATAATAGAAAAATTGGATCAATAAATCTTAAGCCATCAAAGAAATTCTGAAGTAACTATAACTAGTGTATTATATGTCCTAGTACTAACAAAAACTGATTTTGATCCATACAAAAGTATGCCCTACAAGTTATGTCATTAAAGTTTGATGAACATGATCAAGGCCTAATCATCTCTTATTATCATCATACTATACTATGTAGAATACGATCAAGGCTATCTAACTACATCGATCCACATAAGGCTCCACCCAAAATTTGATCAAAGTGACCAACCTATAATGTGTATGCACATCTTCTTGATGTCCAACAAACATTTATGACTTTTTTTCAATATTTTTGGTGCTAATAACCCATTTGAATTTTTAGTATCATTGATGACTAATCTAAGACCTACAAATACCATATCTTCTCCCCTTATCAAGTGAGAGGTGAGAATCCATACATTGAGAGGAATAAAATCAAAAAATCATGTCTACTCCATATCATGAATATCAGGTATAAAAAGCCAAAACTATAAGAAAACAAGAACACAATCCAAAAAATGATACTAA
Source organism: Torreya grandis (assembly GCA_037957365.1). Classification (NCBI taxonomy): domain Eukaryota; kingdom Viridiplantae; phylum Streptophyta; class Pinopsida; order Cupressales; family Taxaceae; genus Torreya; species Torreya grandis. Next base: position 1,679,198 of record JARHVA010003849.1, read on the forward strand.
AATATATCCTAATTTTGAGCCTAGTTCATATAATATGAGTGAATAATTGATCACTCATAACAAGCTATCAATTCCAGTAGAACCATAGAGCTTGGCCATATAGGATGTTTTTGAATCATAATGTGTGTCAAAATAACATGAATAGTTAGAGTAAATAGAAGCTATGCCACTATAATGATCCACATAATTTGCTTTATCTATCTTTTTTTATGAAATGTGGGGTCATCAAGAATGACATACATATGAAATATGTCCAATACCACCACATTTGAAACATCTAGGATATTTTATGTGTTGATGAGATATAAAAGTTGAATAACTGGAGTGAGAAGAGTGACTATGGGGATGTTTGTGTTTTTAAGATCCTGAAGACTATCGATGAGAATGTTGTGGAGACTATCTAGAGTGTCTTTAAGAATGTCTTAAAGATTTTTTCAAAAAATGCTTCTAAAAATACATTTGTACATGGTGATGATCTTTGTGATGTGTTTAGAATTTTTATAGTGAGCCTCTATAGTAGGATTACTCTTTTTCTTTGTAAATTTTCACTCATGCTAAATCAACAACTCATATATAGAATCAAATGTTTCACCATTTAGATTATCACTAAGATATAACATTTAGACAAAATTTGTGTACATATAATTGAGTTCATTTAATGTGATGGAAATGAGCATTCATCATTGATATTTCCACATGTCATGCAATATTCTTGTTTCAATGTTTTCATTTGAGATAGATATTCAAATACATCTTCATCATCAGCTAATTTATTATTTAAAAATTACATCATAAGGTCAATC
>JARHVA010003849.1:1685000-1762500 GCA_037957365.1 Torreya grandis
GTAAATAGGCCTTATTTACTTAATTAATTTAATTAATTTAGCCAAAGGTGGTAAATGGGTATGATTTAAGGATTTTAATTTATAATCCTAACCTAAGGAGGTCAATTGGGCCAAGACAATGACTAGAACTATACAGTTCTTTAGTGTCTACATTTTGTCCCTTTTTGTTGTGTAGGTTACATTCTCAATATACAAAACAAAAAAATAGGTGTGATGGAAATTTGGATGGATTCCCTAATAATAGGAGGTTTTCCCCCTCAAATCAAGATTTGATAAGGAAAAAATGGAGTTGGGTGTAGGTTTGACAAGTGTATATGGGTAAAAAAATGGGTAGGATGGTAAAAAATGGCAAAATAGGTTGTTGTAAGGAGGATAAGTGACAAATGAACTAGGCTACCACTTTTAGTCATATTAGAGATGGGTAAACTCATAAACTCAAGTCACCCTAACAAAGTTCATCATGTTATTAGGGATCCAAAAAGTGGGTGATCTTGAGAAAATGGAATAGGTTGCAAGTACTCAAATCACCACTAGGTAGAGTCATAGGCATATGAAAGGTCAACATTAAAAAAGGTTGAGGTTGAGATTAACAACATGAATTATGCCAAAAATTAAGTTAATTATTAAAAACTAATTACAAATTATGGCAAGGGTTATGAAAATGAAGTCAAGGGGTATGAATAAGTAGTCAAGGTGACCAAAGGGTAACTGGGTGTTAGGTGTGGGAAATTCGGATAAGGGGTCCTAGTGGGGAAAAATTAAGGGTAGGGTGTTAAAAACCTACTTGGTTTGATCCATGGTGATTGGATCAGACCATTAGTGGTTGATTAAATACCATTAATGGTCATATAAAAAACTTAAAATGGATTATAACTATAATAAGGTCAAAATGGTTTTCATTTTGTCATTGTTTACCTTTTTTCATCTACCACTTGTCTCCTTCTATGAGAAAAATGATGGAAGTGCTTTATGAGGTATGAGTGGTGGAGCTCACTGTGAGGTGGATTTTGATTGTTAAGAAGGAGTCATGGGCTAAAACATAAGTGAAGATGTAGTAAGGTAGAGGTCAAGCTTAGGTTCGAGTGGTGGTGGTATTGAGGGATCTACCATGACATCAGATGCAAAATGAGGTAGGCCTCTTAAATTTATTTTTGGTTTTTATTTTATCATGTAGGATGGGTGGGATTGGTTTTGAAAATTAGGGTTTTTGGTTTTGTATTTGCTGAAATTTGATAGTGGGGGGTAGTTGAGCTAAGAATGAATGTGGGGTGGGAAATATGTTAGGGGAGGTAATAGATTAGGTTTTATTATTATGGTTTTGAGGGTTTTAGTAATATTTGTGTAGGGATTATGGTTTGGTCATCGATAGTCAACCACACAGTGACCATCGATGGTCACTATCATCCATCATCAATTGATAGTGGATTGATAGATGGCTTAGTATAGACCATCAGTGGTCTAAAACCCTAACCATCACTAGTCAAGGGTTGATTGGCCATGTTTATATAAAGAATCATCACTGATCAAGAATCAATCATCGATGGTCGATAAATAAAGATAAAGGTTTAGAATGGGGATTCTAAGGAATGGGATAAGTGAGGGTTATGGAGAGTGAGATTAGAAATTTAGAGGGATGACTAGTGTTTTAGAATTGGGCTCAAAAAAGGTGGGTAGGGGTAGGTGTAATAAGTAGAGTAGGTGTCATGGAGTAAAGTTTTAGCTAAGGACAGGTTATGCTCTAACTTGGTAGGCAAGGGAGTAGCTAGTGATATGAGATCAAGTGTCACTACTCCTAGATGAGATACATAGTGGTATGACTATGAAAGAGTGGGAGCACATGTCAATAGTTGGATTAGGTGGTATTCACTACTATCAACATGTGTCAAGAGATGTTATGATGTTGGTAGCCCTCATGGAGAGATGGGACCCATCTACTAACACTTTCATATTATCAAATGGGGAGATCATGATTCCCCAATAAGATATACACAGGATCTTGAGATTGCTAATACAAGGGTAGGATATAGAGTGCATCTATGGTAAGGAGTGGGATGCCTACATGGATCAACTATTTAGGGAGGATTTTGTGCAAGATAGGTGGCATGTAATAGGATTCTACTTTAGATACATATATTGTATGGATAGGGTAGGGAATGTCTTATTACTATGATGATGATAGTCATGATGTGTTATGTCATTCCAAACTCAAATAGAGGTAGATTCCCTTGGGCACTATTAAGCATCCTAGTGGATATGATGGTTGAGAAGATAATATTTGCATGGGCCCCAGTGTTATTAGTGTAGATATATCATGAGCTCTAGGGATATCAGGTACATAGGAGGTATGGTATGAATGTCAAATTTGTATTACACTATTGGTCATATGGGCACATTAGGGTGCTATAACCAAATGTATTGATCTAGCAAACATGGTATTAGAGAGGGTTCAAGGTAGGATTTATGAGGTGGAGGGTAGATTATGCACTTATAATAGTATGGGTAGAGTCCCAAGATTTGGATTGGTTTAGAGATAGAATGGAAGGCATTGGTTGATGTTGAGGTTATTTATAGACCTTACATAACATTTCCCTTATGGGTAAGCTATGTCAGACACACATTTTCACTATAGAGCTATAGATGGATACATGGGAGGCAAAATTAAGAGGTATATTTAATCTTATTTGATAAGATCAATAGATATTTTTGGTTGGTTTAGGGTGTTCTAGGGGCTTTCCCTAGATACAAGAGAGATGATGTGAAGGCACCATTACCTCCTCCATAACCATCTGAGGTATATTTTGATCATGAGGAGTTATTAGTTGTTGTAGACATTGATGATGTTGGTTTCACTTAGGATTATATTATATGGTTCCAAGGATACTATGTTGTTGTAGGTTTTGGAGGAGGTGGTGGATAAGTTTAGGTTAGAGGTGTTGGTAGATAGCAGTACACTATTGATGTTGATGTGGAGGAGTAGAGAGATCAAATGAATGTTGATGCCTAGATAAATAGGCACTAATCACAAAGAGGTATTAGGTGAGAGTTCCATTGGCCATAACATAGGTATCAATAGTAGCTATGATCTCAAAGAAAAACATTGCATAAGGATAGGTCACTACTCTTACTCAAGAGAGAGACCAAGTGAGAGGATAGGTGGTAACCTTGACATAGGAATGATATCATGCATGAGTTCAACTAACCTTGGTGATTTAGGATAGGTATCAAGCATATGGATAGGTTAATTTAATATTAGTAGAGAGTAATTCCTTGAGGTAGATAGGAGCATATGCAACAATAGGTCCATCATAGACCATTCTTATGTCCAAATATGTGGCCATAGTGGAGGAAATTATATACTATGAGGCACTGGTATTTACTTAGTTTTTAGGTGAGCCTTGATATGGTGAGTATGTAGTAGATTGGGTGATAGGAGGGAGGATTAGTAGTGCTACACCTAATTAGTGGGAAACATCTATAAGTGCACAAATGGGTCTGAGAGATGGATAGGTTCTAGGGGTAGTAGTACCCTATTACCATAGATCATATGGGAATTTTTATTTTGTTTATATGATTTTGATACTAGCTTATGAACTAATGTATCGAGATGTATATATCATTTTGAGAGATATGGACATTATTGTATGTGTGTGTGTATGTATATGTGGAATTTGATTATGAGTTATGATGTGATTATGTTTGATGGATTTCGTTTATGGTTATGGTTATTTTATGATGTGATGGCTAATTTTAACTCATCCAATGATGTTATTTATGATTTTTATGGGATTTTATGACATGGGTATGATGTTATTTAGCATTTGTCCTATGAGTTAGTGTATGTTTAATTATATATAAATCATAACTATATGGTAACACTACATGTATGAATCTATTTGATCCCTTATTTTGATAGATATGTGATGGATAACATATGTGGTTGACTCATTTATTTAATTAAATAGATAGAATAAATGTGATAGAATTAAGTGGATGGATGTGATCATTGCTTAGATAGATTAGATGGTAATTTGATATATGAGATTTTTATATTATAAAAAAGTTTTCATGATTAAAAACACTTAAATAATCAAGGTAAATTGGAACTACTAAATTAAACACATAATGTTTGTTAGATGTTTTAATGAATTTCATTTAGTTGACTTTAATGACTAATCTTAACACAGATGAAGTTTGGATAACAAAACTATTTATATAATAAAAAATAAGAAAAGGTAGAAGATAGACAAACATCTTAAATAATGGATCAACAAGTAGATATGAAAAATGAGGAGACACGATGTTATTTCATTGATGAGGACTTAAAAAAAAAAGTTAGATTGGTTTATGAACATAAGCACTTCACATGCTTTGCATTAGCATTCATTGAGTTGTTAAAAAGTTTCTTGATCACATAGTGTCAAATAAGCTCAATATCCCTTGTTTCATGGAGGTTAAAAATGGAGATGCATGATAATGGAACCTTATTATGAGGTTAGCTTGCCCCATTTTAGGTTACCAAAGAACTAGTATAAACAAGTCTATATCATATATGGTGTAAATTAATCAATGCAGGAAGCCTACTTATGAAATCTAATTATAGCTTCTAAATTTTTGTTGTTTTGCTTTTGAAAATGGGTCTTTTTATGTTTTATTTTTTCCTTAACAATTGGTTAGGGAAGATGATCAATGTAGAAGCTTCTAATAAATTACTTTCTTTGATAAATATTTGGCTTAGCTATCCTTCAAGGGAGTGGTCTTAGCTTTATGATTTGTTTTAAGCATGTGATATCTATCCTCCAAGGGAGTATTCTACCTTATATTAGTTAGTTTTTGAATTATTGTGGTTGTTGTCCTTCAAAGGAGCAATCTACAATGCTAGAGATGACCCATAAGATGGAATAACTTATACCTTTTTATTTTTTAGACATAGAATTTCTTATAAAGGCTTTAAGTCTTACCTTTATGAAGGCAAAAATTTTAGCACAAGAAGGGTGAATAGTTGATGAGAGGGAAATTTAAGAGATAATGACCATGGGATTCCATCCTATTAGGAATGAAAAGTATCCATGAGAATTATTCCATGGGTAGAGTTGTGGTACCCATACTTAAGATTAAGGCTATAATTATGATGGATAGTCACATGATTCTATGTTGTAATTTATTGTCCGTAAAGTGAGGGGATGAAGGTGATAATCTCGTAAAATAAGGGATGAGCTTAAGTTATATAGAAGGTGAGTTTGGTCTTGTCTAACAAAGTAAAGGATGCAAATGCAAAGCATTGAGGGGCTCAAGTTCTAGTTTCCCTTTGATGGATGATAATCGGTAAGTTCATAACCCATACTTATGTGTTATGATATATGGTCCAAGATAATTAAAATAAAATTTACCTTGCTTTCTTTTTTCCATATTGGTTGCATATTGATTTTCCTTTCAGATAAAGTCTCTGATATTGAAGGCTCATTATTTTAGGTGCTTGTTATAAGTACAATTAATTTGGTCTTGATAGATATGAAGATCATTAAGCATGGCCAAATGATGATTTTTAAGTATTTCAAGTTGGGCTAAATGTTCTTGATGATAATTGTATTTGGAAATGATGACATGTATGGATATATGAAGTAAGCAAATTTAGAATTTGAGAGGTAGGATAGCCTCAGATCTAAAGACAAGAGAGAAAGGGGTAGTACCTATAGGGGTTTTAATTCTAGTATAATATGCCCATAAGGTGAAGGAAATGTGTAATGACAATCCTAACTAGAAGCATTATCCATTCTAGTTAGCATTTTATTAAGGGTTTTGTTAGAATCTTTAGCTAGTTTATTAGCTTATGGATGATAAGGAAATTAGAAACTTAACTTAATACAAATTCATTGCAAATACCTTGTACTTTTTTATTTTTAAAAGACTTACCATTATTGGTCCTAATTTTATGAGGAACACCAAAATGGTAGATAATGTGATGATTAATGAAGTAGATAATCTTATCGGCTTTGGTTGAAATAAGGGGAATAGCTTCCACCCACATGGTGAAATATTCTATCATAATGATGATAGAATGATGTTTAAGTGAAGAATGAGGGATAATTTCAACAATGAGATCCAATCCCCATTGTTAAAAGGGCCATAATCCTTAGAGACTTGAAAACCATCACTAGATACGTGATAGAAATTAGCATGTTGTTCACTTAACACACTTCTTTACATAATCACAACAGTCTTGATTAAGGGTAGGCCAATAATAGCCAAGGTGAAAGATACATTTAATGATATCCACAACACTAAAATGTCCCCCACAAATCCCATCATGCATTTCCTTGATAGTGTGATAGATTTCATATTTACACAGGCATCAGAAGACCATCAGAGTCATGTTTGTAAAGAATGCCCCCTATTATGGTTAATGGGAGGTACTTTGTATAAAATCTCTTTGACCATTTCTAGAAAGATTGGAAGGAACAATGGCTAGGTTTAGATAGTCAAATATTTGCTTATACCAAATGTTAGATTGGGCCTCTTCCACATGACAAATGGAAGTGAGATCTGATTTGGTGTAATAAGGATTGTGAAGGCATTGAAAGGTGATAAAGAGTTTAGAGTTGGAAGGTGAATATAAGATTTTAGAGGTAAGAGAGGCCATGGTGTTGACAAATTTATTAGCAAAACGTGGTGTGGTTTGAATTAGTAAATGATTAAATGATGTTAAGAGTACATCCAATAGTTATTTGTACTATTATAATACATCATTTTTACATTGGTAAGATCCATTGATTTTATTGACAACTAGCTAGGAATTACCAAGAAATTCTAATTGTTTTGAATCCCAAGGCTAAAGTGGTTTAGAGACCTATGACTAAGGCCTGGTACTTAACCATGTTATGAGTACAATAAAAATCAAGGTTAAAGGATAAAGGAAGGGCCTCACTATCAAATAGAATAATAACAATGTCAACACCCCCACCATGTTGACACTTTGATCCATCAAACAATATGTCATCTGATAAGTTATTTCCTCTTGAGAAATAGTTATGATGGACTCATCAAGAAACTCAAGAGGAGAAAGTTAGTTGTCTACCAAGGATGCTTCAGCCAATTTGTTGATAATGACTTTCCCTTTAATTGATTTTTACTAGAGGAACTCAATGTCAAACTCAACTAAAATCATGAACCATTTAGCCATATGCTGATTTTGGTATGGCTTGGAATGCATACACTTGAGTGGGTTAGTTCTAGTTATGACATAGGTTTTATGGTTAAGAAGGTAATTATGGAGTTTTGAAACATGAAGACCAATATGAGGCATAATTTATTGATATGTGTGTACCAAGTTTCATACTATATAAGCATTCAAATTATATAGTAGACTTCTTATTATTTATGTTGATCATCTTGATGTGTAAGAATGGCCCCTAAAGAATGGTCAATGGTAGAAATATAGAGGTAAAAGGGTTGGTCCTCTTTTAGAGAAACAAGAGCAAGTGGGGAAAGAAGATATTCTTGATGGAAAGGGTGGCATCTATTAGATAGCTAAGAGATGAAATGGTGAATGGATTGGAGTTTCTCCTACAAAATACAAAGTTGCTTGAGGTTAGTCGCTGGAGGCATCTTGATGATTGCCTTAAATTTAGTAGGATCAACTTCAATTCTATAGAGAGAGATAATAAATCCAAGAAGTTTTCCTAATAAGACCCCAAAGATGCACTTTTGGGGGTTAAGGTAGACATGGAAATGGATAATACACTCTAAGATAGCCTTAAGAATATCCAAATGATCCTTACAACATTTATATTTGCCAAGGAGGTCATCGACATAGTTCTCTATAGTTTTATGAATAAGGTCATGAAAGATATAGGTCATGACACATTAGTAGGTTTCAGTAATGTTATTTAGAACAAAAGGCATGACCCTATAATATAAGGCTCCCCATAGGGTGATAAATGTAGTTTTATGTTGATATTCTTGGGAATCAATATCTAATTATAGCCTGAGAACCCATCTATAATTGATAGTATCTCATTACCGACTGTAAGATCAACAAGCTAGTCAATGCTTGGCATTGGAAAGTCATCCTTTGGGAAAGCAAGTTTAAGATCATGAAATTCCATGCAAATGTAAAGTCCCCCTATTGCTTCAATAATAGGAATGACATTCATGACCTATTAGGGATAGTTAATGGGTTGGATGAAATTGACATATAAGAGGCATTGGAGTTCTTACTTGACAAGAAGGGTTATATGAGGGTGCATCCTATAAATTTTTTTCCTAACAAGCTTAGCATTGAGAGTGGTAAAAATGTTATATATGACTATGGTGGGATTTATTCCTCGCATGTCATTGTAAAAACAAGAAAATTCTATCCTTTGGTCTTGTAGGAAGGAAGAGAAGTTCTAACATTTTGAAGAATATAAGGATTGGCCAATTTTTCCTATGTGAGGGTTATCTTGAGTACCCAACTTGACATAAATAGTGGTTTCACTAAACATGGTTAAAGTCTTAAGAGGGAGAGATTTGTGAATAAACAAATCTTTTGTACCAAGATAAGTGAGAAGGGAGTCATTAGCTTGACACTAAATAGTATTAATGGTAGGAGAATCATATTATACCATCTCAAGATGAGTTAGAGGAATGGTAATGGATTCCCCATCCTTTTGATAATTTAGGGGTCCAAACTAATCATGCTGATGAAAAAAATAGTTAGAGGGAATGATATCAAGATCCTCATATTTTTAAGGAGAATGGGTTGGCAAAGATGAACTTTATTCCTCAATGATGGTGATGATGAGTGGGATGGTTGGTTCTTATGGTTAAATGAAAATAAGACCAAATCATTCACAAGGTTTTTAATTTTTGTATGGTAACAACATATGTGGTCCATTCTCATAGTGTCCTAGACTGAATACATTCTAATTATACCTACGGAGGTAGGTATTTTCAAACTTTGGTTTATCCAATTAGGAGAAATTAGAGGTGAATAGTGTTGGGGGATCAAACCAACAATAGATTACACTTGTGAAAGCAATAAATGCGGAAATAAATTAGATAGATAAGTAACTAAAATGATAAATAGCACAGAACAAGATATACAAGAAAACACCCTGAAAACTTGTATTGAAACTCTTTACAATAGGAATACAATGAAGAAACTTCATTCTTCCACACCTCTCTCAGATGCGCACAAGATCTCTCACTAGATCTCTATTCCTCAAGAGCTCTCTCTCAAGTACACTCAAATCCAACAACCTGGATTGATGCAACTCTGTACTGTCCTTCAAACATTCACAATGTTCTACTATTACAGTTCTACTCTCTTCTCTTAGAATCTAAGCTAAGAAGATCTTTCCTACATATACAAATAGGAAACTTGAGCATGCTCTTACAATAAACAGTTAAGCCTCTTCAACAAGGGCTCTAAAAATAATATTGCTAATAATAGAGATGCAAGCTTGAGTCCACAACTCAAACTTATCATGCAAACACTCACTTCTATCCATGGAAATCGCTTTCTGGACACACAGGTAACCGACGTCAGTTCCTGCCTGTTCACCTGTGACCGTCGTCGGCCGACCCTACTGCCGACATCGGTGCCTCTACAACTGCTACTGACCGACGTCGGTCACTCCTGACCGACACCGGCATCTGTGTAGACCTGAACCTATTTTGTATGCTCCTTGGTGAAGCTTTTAGCTCCACACCCTAACAATCTCCCACTTGGAGATAAACCAGCTACACCAACTTGTACAGCAACATCTTCTAGCTCCTCCATCTTCAAATCAATCATGAAGACCAATAGAAGTTGAATGAAGATTTAACTTCTCCTTCGTAACCGGCTTTGTTAGCATATCAGCAGGATTCTTGTCTGTATGGATTTTCTCCAGCTTCAACTCACCATCTTCCAATACCTGTCGTATGAAGTGGTACCTTAGCTGTATGTGCTTGGTTCTTGAGTGAAAAGCTGAGTTCTTGGCCAAATGGATTGCACTCTGACTGTCACTATACAATCTGCAACTCCCATGCTCCCTTCCAAGCTCTTCCATGAACCGTGTCATCCATATCATCTCCTTGCTAGCTTCTATGGCTGCAATATACTCTGCTTCTGTAGTTGACAAGGCAACAACCTTCTGCAACTTAGATATCCAGCTAACTGTCGTTCCACCTACAGTAAAAACATAACCTATGGTGCTCCTCCTGCCATCCAAATCCCCTGCCATATCTGAATCTACATAACCATGTAGAGAAGTATCTGAACCTCCATAGCATAAGTGCCTACTGCTGGTTCCTCTCAGATATCTAAGGATCCATTGAACTGCCTTCCAATGCTCCTTACCTGGATTGGCCATATACTTGCTTACTACTCCCACTGCTTGGGCAATATCCGATCTAGTACACACCATTGCATACATCAAACTTCCTACTGCGGAAGAATATGGAACCTTACTCATGTACTCTACCTCATCATGTGAATTGGGACATTGTTCTTTACTTAACTTAAAATGTCCAGCCATAGGTGTACTTACCGGTTTTGCATCCTGCATATTAAACCTCTCCAACACCTTGTTCACATAATCTTCTTGAGATAATATCAACCTGTGATTTTTTCTGTCTCTCCTAATGCTCATGCCAAGGATCTTCTTCGCTGCTCCCAAATCCTTCATAGCAAACGTTTGAGCTAACTTCTCCTTAAGCTCAGAGATATCCTGCATGTGAGACCCTGTAACCAGCATGTCATCTACATACAACAATAGAATAATATATCTACCATTATCAAATCTCTTGAAATATACACAATGGTCCGATTGACACCTATTGTAGCATGCTCAGTCATAAACCTGTCAAATTTCAAGTACCATTGCCTTAGAGCTTGCTTGAGGCCATACAAGCTTTTCTTCAACCTGCACACAAACTTCTCCTTACCCTTGACCTCAAATCCTTTTGGTTGTTCCATATAAATTTCCTCATCCAAATCTCCATGAAGAAACGCTATCTTAACATCTAGCTGCTTGAGATGCAAATCCTCAAAAGCAACCAAAGACAATACAACCCTTATTGAAGTCATTTTAACAACTGGAGAAAAAATCTCACCAAAGTCAATACCTGGCTTTTGTGTAAATCCTTTCACTACCAATCTGGCCTTATATCTCATCTGTCCATCCTCACTTTCCTTCAACCTGTAGGTCCATCTGTTCTTTAGTGTTCTCTTACCAACTGGAAATTCAACCAAATCCCATGTTTGGTTCTCTCTTAAGGACTCCATCTCCTCAACCATGCCACGCTCCCACTTACTCTTGGACTCCACCTGTAATGCTTCTTCAAAACTCTCTAGTTCTCCACCATCAGTTAGCAATAAATAATATAAGGAAGGAGAATATCTAATTGGAGGCTTACTTACCCTTTCAGACCTCCTGGTGGGTGTCTTGGACTCGTTCTCAACAATCTGTCCACCCAAATTTTCTGACAGTGACTGACCTCGGCCACCTGTAGACCTGTTACTGGTCGATGCCGGTTCTTCATAGCCGATGTCGGTGCCTGGTCTGCCGATGTCAGTCTCTGTATGACCGACATCAGTTTCTGTACTGTCGACGCTGGTTCCTAACCTGCCGACGTCAGTCTATGTGTTTTCCTGCAAGTGATTATTTCTTTTTCCTGCGAGCTCATTTTGGACCATAACTTCATCCAATTCACTATTGCTCTGCCCAGATTGATCCAGCTTCCTTATCTGATCACTGTACATCACTCTTTCATTGAAAACAACATCACGACTCCTGATTACCTTGTTAGTTCCTAGATTCCAAAATCTGAAACCAAAATCATCTGAGCCATAGCCTATAAACGTGCACCTCATAGACTTAGGATCAAGCTTCTTTCTATTTTCCTTATCTATGTGCACAAAGGCTTCACTACCAAAAACTTTGAGATATGAGAGATCTACCTTTTTACCTGTCCATGCCTCTTCTGGAATTCCACCATCTAGAGTTGTAGAGGGTCCTCTGTTAATTAGGTACACTACGGTGTCAACTGCTTCTGCCCAAAACTCTAAGGGCAAACCTGCATGCAATCTCATACATCTTGCACGCTCCATGATAGTTTTGTTCATCCTTTCAGCAATACCATTTTGCTGAGGTGTCCTTGGAACCATCCTTTGCCTACGGATTCCGTGTGTATAACAATACAATTTGAACTTAAGACTGCAGAACTCACCACCATTATCAGATCTCAGGCACTTTAACTTTCTGCCTGTTTCATTCTCAACCATAGCCTTCCAAAACTTAAAAGTCTCAAAAACATCAGATTTCTTTTTAATACAGTAGATCCATACCTTTCTTGTGGCATCATCTATGAATGTAACATAGTATCGTGATCCACCAATAGAGGCTACCTGAGCCGGTCCCCACACATCTGTGTGAACAAGCTGCAACTTCTACCTTTTCTTAGTAGACCCAGTCTTGAGAAAACTAACCCTTTTCTATTTTCCAAATACACAATTCTCACAAAATTCTAGATCCATACTTTTCAAATCTGAAAGCATACCTTTAGACTTAAGAATTGACATCCCCTTCTCACTCATGTGGCCAAGCCTTGAGTGCCACAATTTACAATCCACACCTGAAGTAGATAAAACTGAAGGAGATTTGTTAGTAACACAATTACACAAATAGAGAGTACCTTCTCTCTTACCTCTGGCCATAACTAGTGCACCCTTGGTCACCTTCCAAGAATCTACTGTGAGAGTTACTGTATAACCCTCATCACCTAGCTTACCTACAGAAATCAAATTTCTCTTCAAACTAGGAACATGCATCACATCTCTCAACACCCATGTGTTGTCATTCTGCATCTTCAGCTGCACTTTACCTTTGCCAGTAATCTTACAAGGCTCATCATCCCCTAAGTACACTATTCCAAAATCTCCATGTATATAGTCACTAAAATATTCTCTATTAGGGGTAGCATGGAAAGATGCACCAGAATCTAATACCCAAGATTCTATGTTATTATGCAAAGAGAAAATTAAAGCATCTTGTGTAATACCTGCAACCTTGGCTTCTTCCTTTCCTTCGTGTTGGTTGTCCTCCTTAGGCTTTGACCAACAATCTCTGCTTATATGCCCCATCTTTCCACAATTCCAGCATTGTGGCTTCCTGCCATTTCTAGATTTGGATCTTCCTCTCACCTTAGACTTAGATCTTGATCTCCTCTTGCTCTTTTCTTTCTGCCTTCCCCTGCTCTCAAAATTTAAAGCGTTCCCAGATGTCTCTTCTGTGCTTTTCCTACGTATTTCCTCATTCAAGATAACACTAACAACATCCTCTACTTTCAAAATATTTGATGTAGATGCAGTATTAGAAACTGCCATTACTAAGCCATGCCAGCTTTCAGGCAAAGAACATAATATTAAAAGAGCTTTTATCTCATCTTTAAATACAATATTGATAAAACTTAACTGATTAACAATTCCATTGAAATCATTCAGATGAGTAGAAACAGATCCACCTTCATTCATATGCAAATTAAATAACTGCTTCATAAGATATACCTTATTTGAAGCTGAGGGTTTTTCATACATATTTGCTAACATAATCATCAACTCTACCGTTGTTTTTTCCTGTGACAAATTAGATATCACAGTGGAGGCCAGACTCAGTCTTATAGACCCCAGAGCCTTTCTATCAAGAACTTCCCATTCTTCATCCTCCATGTCCTTGGGCTTCTTTGCTATCCCACCTAACGGTAAGTAGAGATCTTTCTGATACAGATAGTCCTCTATCTGCATTCTCCAATGTTGGTAGTTCTTTCCATTAAACTTTTCCATTCTCAACTTACTTTCTTCTGCCATTGCTTCTCCCACTCAAACAGAAATCCCTGCAGAAACCCCTGTGAGCAACCTGTAACATGTAACCTGTAACCTGTAACCAAGGCTCTGATACCACTTGTTGGGGGATCAAACCAACAATAGATTACACTTGTGAAAGCAATAAATGTAGAAATAAATCAGATAGATAAGTAACTGAAATGATAAATAGCACAGAACAAGATATACAAGAAAACACCCTGAAAACTTGTATTGAAACTCTTTACAATAGGAATACAATGAAGAAACTTCATTCTTCCACACCTCTCTCAGATGCACACAAGATCTCTCACTAGATCTCTATTCCTCAAGAGCTCTCTCTCAAGTACACTCAAACCCAACAACCTGGATTGATGCAACTCTGTACTGTCCTTCAAACATTCACAATGTTCTACTATTACAGTTCTACTCTCTTCTCTTACAATCTAAGCTAAGAAGATCTTTCCTACATATAGAAATAGGAAACTTGAGCATGCTCTTACAAAAAATAGTTAAGCCTCTTCAACAAGGGCTCTAAAAATAATATTGCTAATAATAGAGACGCAAGCTTGAGTCCACGACTCAAACTTATCATGCAAACACTCACTTCTGTCCACGGAAATCGCTTTCTGGACACACAGGTAACCGACGTCAGTTCTTGCCTGTTCGCCTGTGACCGTCGTCGACCGACCCTATTGCCGACGTCGGCACCTCTGCAACTGCTACTGACTGACGTCGGTCACTCCTGACCGACGCCGGCGTCTGTGTAGACCCAAACCTATTTTGTATGCTCCTTGGTGAAGCTTTTAGCTCCACACCCTAACAAATAGTTTAGGATAAGAGGAGGTAGTGAAGGCATAAAGTGGTTGATCAAGTCCCCCATAAACATGATTAGTTTGGTGATTGGGAGGTGTGAAGGGAATAATGGTTCTAATATTAGAATCATAACTATGCTCTTGGTCAAGGTTCCCATACTCTTGTGGATTAGGGAAGGCATATAAGGTCAAAAGGTAGTCTCCCCAAGTGAGAGATGTTGGAATGTTGATTCCAAAGGGTCCTTCATGAGGATTTGGGTCGAAGGTATAAATGAACTGGTAGAAGTTTGGTTGGTGGAAGAAGAATAGGATTCATCCTTAGTGAAATCTTGGTTGATGGAAAGAGGATAAAATCATTGGCTTGATAGGTCATATTATATGAGGTGAAAGGACTAGGATTAACTAGTATGGTGTGGACTTGACCCTCATACTCAAACTTGATGCATCGATGTAAGGTAGATGGCACACAACCCATGGAATAGATCCAAGGGCATCCAAGTAAAATATTATATTAGGACTTGCCTTCTACCATGTAGAATAGCTAAAGAAGAGTTTGAGGTCCTAAATGAATATGAAGGATGATTGTCCCTAAGGTTATGACCATGGTATCATTGAAGGATCAGAGCATAGTTGTAGTTTTTGACATGATGTTCTCTATAAAATTTCTAATTGGTCATACACATTGGAAGAAATAATTTTAATGTTAGGTCCCCCATCAATAATGACCCTCTTGACATGGTTTTGATTGATGTAAGTGGTAATGAAAAGGGGAGGATCTATATTGTCTAGATTAATCAGGTGTATCTCCAAATCTTTAAAGGTGACAAGAGTGGAAATATAAAGGGCTCCAATGAAGGTTGCTAAAGGTCATAGATCTTCAAGTTGAACCTCTATAGACAAAAAGGCCTCTATCATGGCCTAAATGTTATGGGGTGAGGTGTTTATTATCTCATATAAATTCATCTTCACCAATATTTAGTGAAATTATTTTATAACTACTCTTTGGATTGACTCAGAGGGGTTGGATTGGGTTAATCCCAAGATAGATATCTGGGGATCGGGTGAAGGTGTTTGTTCTTGGTTGGGTATTTTAGAGGTGGAAGAAGGGTATGTCCATAGGATAGAAATATTTTCTTTAAATTTATCCTTTTTTTGGTCTTAATATCAGGTGACCACATGAATGGAATGGATTTGAAAAGGAATTGGACTAGTAAATTACTTTGGTTCCTCCTCACTCTTAGATGAGAGTTTGGGGGTAGGTAGGTGTGGGGAATTTTCTATTGGCTCTTAGTTTGGTGGTGGAATCATGGGAGGTTATTCTATAAATAAGTAATCCTCATCACATAGTTTGTGGACTATGACTTGGATAGATTTGCAGTTTTCCATATCATGTTAGGCATCCTATAATATGAGCAAACTAGTTGTCATCAATCCAAGATGACTTAGGACTAAGGGGGTCAAGTGGGTTTATAGGAGGTAAGACCAAGTAGGAATCTTGTAGTAATGTTTTAAATATGGCATAATATGACTCTATCAAAAGTGGCAATGGAGTGGAGGTTTTTGCATTGACAACTGGGGTGAAAGCCTTCTTAGGGATAGGCTTGTCAATAGGAGCTTTGGATGGTGAAATGTTTTTGGTGGATAGTTTTGAGGTAGATGATTTTGAAGTTAAAGGATTAGTAGTAGATGGTTTGAAAGTATAAGTTTTATAAGCATAAGTCTTGGAAGTGGATGGTTTATAGGTAGAAGGCTTGGTAGTGGATGGTTTGGAAGTAGAAGGCTTGGTATGAATAAGTAAAGGTGTAGCTAGAATTGGAAGTTAGGTTTGGGATTTCTTTGGGAGACTTGTTTTATTAATCAAGGTGGAAGGGTGAGGTCATAATATGGAAGAAGGATATGGTCCTAAAATGGAAGGTAAAGTAGAATTGGAAGATAATTTTGTGGATTTTTGTCTTTTAGATGGTTCCACTTTCTTGGTTGGTTTGACTTGTGGTTTTTTAGGTGAGTTTGGCATTGTCAAATCCAACGTCAATGGAGGATGGGTAAGATTTTGAATAGGCATCACACATAGGTTCTTGATGTGATTTATGGAGATAGTGGAAGGTATTTTGTTTACTTTGGGGGGAGTTGGGTTAGATGGTTTATCTAATTTTTTGGAAGTGGAGTTTTTTATTGGTTTGGTTGGGTGATGGTTTTTTCACTAGTAAAAGCAGAAGGTTGGGTAGACAAGGGTGAGGTTGATGAATCCTTCTTGTTTGGATAAGGTATTCCATGGTGATGCAAAATGTGTCTTGATCAAGGTTGGGTTGGGATAGAAACTCTATGTTTTAGACCAAGAAAAAGGTTTGTAGATAGGATTATCTCCCTTGGTGTTGGACTCAAAGGATAAAAAAAGAGGGGTAGACATGTTCTTATTTTACTATATCAAAGGTTCCAAGGCCTCAGTGGATGGATATATCATAGAAGGGGTAGCTGAAGAAATCTTTTCCTTATGAATGATTTCTAAAGGAAGGGTGGATAGCTCTATCATGAAAGAAAAAGGGATGGAAGTAATGGTTTCCTCTTAGCTACACTTTCCAAAGGAGAGTTTGATGACTCCACTACCTCAATAAGTGGAGAAGGATTTCTTCTTTAGTTTATTTTCCAAAGGAATGGAAGGTGTCACCACTACCTCAATAACTGGAGAAGAGATGATAGTTGATTCCTTTGTTTTATTTTCTAAAGTAATGGAAGGTGACTCCACTACCTCAATAAGTAAAGAAGAAGTGGTAGTTTGGAACATGGGTTCATTATCTAGTTCACTAAGAACTAAATTAATAGTGTGGAACTCATGCTTGTGAGAAGATTCTACATTGTTACTTTCATTATTCATGAAAAGTGAATGGTTGGGTAATGGTTGTCTAAAAATGTCAAGTGATTGATTTGGGGGTGCATTCATATTGTCCATCACAAGTTCTCCCTTATCAATTAAATATTTGATAATGTTTTTGAATGTCTTAAATCTACTAACATCATGTCTAATGACATGGTGTAAGGCACACAATTCATTTTCCTTATACCAACTAGGTATAGGATGAGAGGAATTGAATTATTGGGGTGGTTTGATGAGAAGAAGTTGTATGAAAAATGCCTTCAAAAAATTTTCCAAAATTAACTCCCCTAATATATTATACTATTTCTATGTATATTTGTTTTGATTTTTGTCATTTTGGTTTGAGGTGGAAGAAATAGGTTGGATAACAACTAGTGGAAGAACCATTTTAAGCACAACTACATTTATGTCTCCTTTATATTTAGTGCTAGTGTTGGTATTATTAGGAATATTGAATGTATAACAATAATAATGAAATAAAGGAAGAATTAAAATGAAAAAAACACAACACAATAGAGACATAGATTTAATGTGGTTCACCCAATATGAGCTATCTCCACATAAAAACAACTAGTCCTTCTTATTATTTAGTGCAATAAATGAAGGGAAAAAACTTGCAATACATCCACTATAATATCCTCTTCAATCTCACATAGTATTCTACATAATTACAATTCCCTCATATCAAAGGAGGGTTACATATTAGGGTAAAAATTCACAAACATAATCCCTATCATTATATCTAAAACCTAATAGTGAATGATCTAGATTAACTATGAAATCACAATATTTTATAATGCATTTTTCATAATTTTTTGATTTAGGGGCATTGCCTCAAACCCATACTATGGGGGGATCAAACATAGATCACCATCCCTCTCAGACCCCCATGGAAACCCGTGTGTGTGTGTGTGGGGGGGGGGGGGGGGGGGGGGGGGGGGGGGGGCGGGCGGGAGGGGAGGCATTCCACCCCCCCCCCAATCCCCTATTGAGAAATGAGCATTAAAATAAGATCAGGCTCCACATCCAATAGGTATGGTTGGTGGTTTTGGAGGGGGGAGCTTCATTGATTTAAAACTAGAATTTTTGTTCCTAAATTTAAGATTTACCTTATCAATATCTCTAATCTCCAACTTCCAACCCATGGTGAATGTTTCATCAAAGGTCCAAAAATTCTATACTTGCAATGTTGATGAGATATGCTTGGCACAAGCCCGAGAGAAGGTCTCAATCAACTTGGGTTGAGGAAAAGAGAAAGAGAGTTGTTTAATAAAACCTCTCCAATGTGTCACAAAATTGGAAATTAAATCATCCTTGAATTACTTGATGGAATAGAGGTTAGTGATAGAAACTTTCTTAGAAATATTCATAGAGAAGTGTTCTAAGAAAGTTTGGGCTAATTGGACAAAAGAGAAGAGAGAGTGCTTGGTAATAACACTATACCAATATAATTTTAAATTGGCTAAGGACATGGGGAAATTACAAATAAAGAGAGAATAATCATGATAAATAAAATAAAATGATTTCCTAAATAATCTAAGATGTTATTGGGGATCCTTTTTGCTTTAAAATTTGGAAAATTTTAGAAGTTCCTAATGTGGAGGGTTTGGTTGGATTAGGATGGATGGGTGGATTGGTTCATTGAAAATTTGGTCATACAACAAGATGTTGTGGGATCAAAAAATAGATGACTCTATATTGGTCATATTATCCATCAACATCTTGATAAGATTAGTTTGTAGTTGTGTACCTCCATAATTGTAAAGTATATTCTATTGGGGTTGTGAAGGTGCTACATATGGGTAATTAGTTGGAGGTTGGAAAAATTCCACATATTATTAAGTGGGCCTAGAAGTTTGGGAAGATTCCACATATTGGTAAGTGGACATAAATTATAGAGGGTTGGGAAGAAGGTAGAAGTATGCACCCTTGTGTGTTAGGAATATAGCTTGGGTTTGGTTTAATGGGCACTTGTTGTGGAATTGATATTGATTGGGTAGGAGGAATGGTTGTATTAATGGGTTTAAGGTGGGTAGTAACCTTGGTGATAATAGGTATAAGGTTAGATGGTATGGATATTACCAAATTTTTGAAATGGGTGGAAGTTGGTGAGTTAGAAATGAAAAGTGGTAGGGTAATAACACTAGTGGAAGTTACTCTAATAGTAAGTGGTGTATGGGTTAATAAAGGTTGGGTTGATCCTACATTGGAAGAGTTATTGGTTTGGGTAGAAGATTTGTGGGTATTGGTTGTTGATATGGATTGGTTCTGGGTGGTGGTGTTGGAAGGTTTTTTGGTAGAGGAAGAGGCTTGGGTCACTAAAGGTTTGGTGGAAATAGTGGCAATAGAGTCACTACTCATAAGGTGAGGTGGCATGCCATATGGTGGATCAATGGTAGGAACTAAAATATAGGTACAATGAGCCATGGTGGTAAGGTAGTATTGGAGATTCATAGGATTGTTATTAAGAAGGGTGGTGAAATATATGTCTCATTAGGCAATTGTCTAAGGTATAATAGGACTTATACATGGAGGGGGGAACTTTATTCATCTGATATGTACTCCATGGATGAGGAATAATAATATGGGTGGTTAGAAGATGGATCTTAGTTTGCTTGGTTTCTAAGTTGTCTTGTCAAAACCATGCAAATAAAGATGAAATAAAATTGAAAGAGATCTCACACACTCAAAAGAGAAGAAAACAAAATAAAATATTTAATGAAAACAAACATACACTAAGAGCACATTTAAATCCTAGAAGACTTTTTATCTCTCTTTGGGCTTATGCCTCAATTTTTAATAAATTATGAGACTCAACTTGGGCTAGTAGAATGGGAACTAGGAAAGGCAGTCTAAGGATGGTTTTAGGTTGTTAAAGTCTATCAAAATCTATACTAGAATTTGGTACATGGCTTGGTATTAGGGGATACCCACTCACTTAACACACCATATCTATAAGGGTGTCGAATGCTTAGCCAAAATATACCAAATTATTAGAGATTATACTCAACCAGTGAACTAAGTCTTGGTTTCTCCCTTTATTGGTGAAATCTAAATGGGATAGCCAAAGGGAAAGGTTTACTGCTAGGTGATGAAATCTTAATCAATCTTTATGTCAGTGTTTTGATGTTTGATTGAATATGTGGTTTGGTATTATGTGTATGATAATAAGTGAGACTACGATTGATTAACTTGATTAACTTAAGTTGTGTGAGTTAAGCAATACAAGCAAACAATGGATGTGATTTAATTTTAGACCCAAAGGAAAAAAATTATTTATTTTCTAATTAATACAAGAAAAACTAGATTGAACTCTATGTGATATGATGATGCAAGTCATAATACTAAGATGAATGTTTTTGCCTTTTAGAAATGAAGGAAAATGACAATTTTAACCTTTTTTCTAAGAATACAAAAGAGACTAAAACTTTATTTTTGGAAAATAAGAAATGAAGTAAGGAACATTTTAATTTTTATAAGAGAGTGAAAATGGATGAATATTTAATGATGAAAATAAATTTCCTAAGAACTAAGAACCCAAGAAAAAGCTCAAGGGTCCCACAGGGCGTGCTAGAATGTTTCACTATTTTTTTCTTGTTGATTTTCTTTTTAGAAATAAGAATAAAATTTAAAAAAGGGTTTGGTAGAATAAACTAATTTCATTGTGTGTATGTGAATCTAGTTGATTGTAGATACTCCTCTTTATCTATGGAGGATGACCTACAAATAAGAAAGTAACTAGAAGAATGGTTGATTAATGAGATATCTAGGTGGATTGCCTATAATGAGCTAGATCCAAGAAGCACTAAGCTTCCTTGGAGGCTATCAATCCACACTTAAGACAATTAAGTTATAAAAACAAAAATTAGATGCTTGCATAAAATTAAAAAGGTACTGAAAGCAAATGCAAGAGATAAATGAAGTGATCTTACTAAAATAGCAACAAATTGATAAATATTGATGTTAAATTATTCAAACTTATTTCAAAAAATAATTTAAACCTATATGATTCAAAAAAAACTCAAAAATTAGAATTTGGGTATAGATTGGTAGGTGAAATTTTCTTTTTTTTTTAGAAAAAATAGAACACACAGTGATCATCTATAGTTAGGTATAAGAATCACTAATCAAGGTATGACCATTGATGGTTATTGTGAGACTTGGTTTAGGAAAGAATGGTTATTAGGGTGAGTTTAAGAATGGGGGGCATTCCACCCCCCCCCCCCAATCCCCTATTGAGAAATGAGCATTAAAATAAGATCAGGCTCCACATCTAATAGGTATGGTTGGTGGTTTTGGAGGGGGAAGCTTCATTTGATTTAAAACTAGAATTTTTGTTCCTAAATTTAAGATTTACCTTATCAATATCTCTAATCTCCAACTTCCAACCCATGGTGAATGTTTCATCAAAGGTTCAAAAATTCTATACTTGCAATGTTGATGAGATATGCTTGGCACAAGCCCGAGAGAAGGTCTCAATCAACTTGGGTTAAGGAAAAGAGAAAGAGAGTTGTTTAATAAAACCTCTCCAATGTGTCACAAAATTGGAAATTAAATCATCCTTGAATTACTTGATGGAATAGAGGTTAGTGATAGAAACTTTCTTAGAAATATTCATAGAGAAGTGTTTTAAGAAAGTTTGGGCTAATTGGACAAAAGAGAAGAGAGAGTGCTTGGTAATAACACTATACCAATATAATTTTAAATTGGCTAAGGACATGGGGAAATTACAAATAAAGAGAGAATAATCATGATAAATAAAATAAAATGATTTCCTAAATAATCTAAGATGTTATTGGGGATCCTTTTTGCTTTGAAATTTCAAAATTTTTAGAAGTTCCCAATGTGGAGGGTTTGGTTGGATTAGGATGGATGGGCGGATTGGTTCATTGAAAATTTGGTCATACAACAAGATGTTGTGGGATCAAAAAATAGATGACTCTATATTGGTCATATTATCCATCAACATCTTGATAAGATTAGTTTGTAGTTGTGTACCTCCATAATTGTAAAGTATATTCTATTGGGGTTGTGAAGGTGCTACATATGGGTAATTAGTTGGAGGTTGGAAAAATTCCACATATTATTAAGTGGGCCTAGAAGTTTGGGAAGATTCCACATATTGGTAAGTGGACATAAATTATAGAGGGTTGGGAAGAAGGTAGAAGTATGCACCCTTGTGTGTTAGGAATATAGCTTGGGTTTGGTTTAATGGGCACTTGTTGTGGAATTGATACTGATTGGGTAGGAGGAATGGTTGTATTAATGGGTTTAAGGTGGGTAGTAACCTTGGTGATAATAGGTATAAGGTTAGAGGGTATGGATATTACCAAATTTTTGAAATGGGTGGAAGTTGGTGAGTTAGAAATGACAAGTGGTAGGGTAATAACACTAGTGGAAGTTACTCTAATAGTAAGTGGTGTATGGGTTAATAAAGGTTGGGTTGCTCCTACATTGGAAGAGTTATTGGTTTGGGTAGAAGATTTTTGGGTATTGGCTGCTGATATGGATTGGTTTTGGGTGGTGGTGTTGGAAGGTTTTTTGGTAGAGGAAGAGGCTTGGGTCACTAAAGGTTGGGTGGAGATAGTGGCAATAGAGTCACTACTCATAAGGTGAGGTGGCATGCCATATGGTGGATCAATGGTAGGAACTAAAATATAGGTACAATGAGCCATGGTGGTAAGGTAGTATTGGAGATTCATAGTATTGTTATTAAGAAGGGTGGTGAAATATATGTCTCATTAGGCAATTGTCTAAGGTATAATAGGACTTATACATGGAGGGGGGAACTTTATTCATCTGATATGTACTCCATGGATGAGGAATAATAATATGGGTGGTTAGAAGATGGATCTTAGTTTACTTGGTTTCTAAGTTGTCTTGTCAAAACCATGCAAATAAAGATGAAATAAAATTGAAAGAGATCTCACACACTCAAAAGAGAAGAAAACAAAATAAAATATTTAATGAAAACAAACATACACTAAGAGCACATTTAAATCCTAGAAGACTTTTTATCTCTCTTTGGGCTTATGCCTCAATTTTTAATAAATTATGAGACTCAACTTGGGCTAGTAGAATGGGAACTAGGAAAGGCAGTCTAAGGATGGTTTTAGGTTGTTAAAGTCTATCAAAATCTATACTAGAATTTGGTACATGGCTTGGTATTAGGGGATACCAACTCACTTCACACACCATATCTATAAGGGTGTCGAGTGCTTAGCCAAAATATACCAAATTATTAGAGATTATACTCAACCAGTGAACTAAGTCTTGGTTTCTCCCTTTATTGGTGAAATCTAAATGGGATAGCCAAAGGGAAAGGTTTACTGCTAGGTGATGAAATCTTAATCAATCTTTATGTCAGTGTTTTGATTTTTGATTGAATATGTGGTTTGGTATTATGTGTATGATAATAAGTGAGACTACGATTGATTAACTTGATTAACTTAAGCTATGTGAGTTAAGCAATACAAGCAAACAATGGATGTGATTTAATTTTAGACCCAAAGGAAAAAAATTATTTATTTTCTAATTAATACAAAAAAAACTAGATTGAACTATATGTGATATGATGATGCAAGTCATAATACTAAGATGAATGCTTTTGCCTTTTAGAAATGAAGGAAAATGACAATTTTAACCTTTTTTCTAAGAATACAAAAGAGACTAAAACTTTATTTTTGGAAAATAAGAAATGAAGTAAGGAAAATTTTAATTTTTATAAGAGAGTGAAAATGGATGAATATTTAATGATGAAAATAAATTTCCTAAGAACTAAGAACCCAAGAAAAAGCTCAAGGGTCCCACAGGGCGTGCTAGAATGTTTCACTATTTTTTTCTTGGTGATTTTCTTTTTAGAAATAAGAATAAAATTTAAAGAAGGGCGTGGTAGAATAAACTAATTTCATTGTGTGTATGTGAATCTAGTTGATTGTAGATACTCCTCTTTATCTATGGAGGATGACCTACAAATAAGAAAGTAACTAGAAGAATGGTTGATTAATGAGATATCTAGGTGGATTGCCTATAATGAGCTAGATCCAAGAAGCACTAAGCTTCCTTGGAGGCTATCAATCCACACTTAAGACAATTAAGTTATAAAAACTAAAATTAGATGCTTGCATAAAATTAAAAAGGTACTGAAAGCAAATGCAAGAGATAAATGAAGTGATCTTACTAAAATAGCAACAAATTGATAAATATTGATGTTAAATTATTCAAACTTATTTCAAAAAATAATTTAAACCTATATGATTCAACAAAAACTCAAAAATTAGAATTTGGGTATAGATTGGTAGGTGAAATTTTCTTGTTTTTTTACAAAAAATAGAACACACAGTGATCATCTATAGTTAGGTATAAGAATCACTAATCAAGGTATGACCATTGATGGTTATTGTGAGACTTGGTTTAGGAAAGAATGGTTATTAGGGTGAGTTCAAGAAGGGTTTTGAAGGTGGTTTCTAGGTTAGATGTTGGTTGTGATAGAGAAATGAATTCTCATAAGTATCAAGATTAGGATTTCGGTGGTCAAGTGAGCAAGAATGGTTTATGGGTGGTCTGGGGTAGAAGGTGATGTGCCTGGAGTTGAAAAAATCCAAGATAAGAAATGAGATTGAAGGGAAATTATAATGGATACAAGAAATAAAACTATTAAAACTAGTTACTAAAATCAATAAAAAGTATAGATACTTAGCTTTAAGTTTTTAGTCTTGAAGAGTGTTGAGATTGGTTGAAAACTATTATGGGATCTTGGAGAAATGTTGGCAGAGTAACAGTACTTGGGCTCTTGATAGTGAATTGATAAAATACTTGATGTATTTACTCTAATTCTTAGTTCACCTGGGAGATTTGATTGTCTTGAGAGTAAGAGTATCTCATGTAAAATACAATTTTCAACCTCTGTGAGGGAAGTTTATTAGGTTGCATTAAGTAACCATCGATGATCTTAGTCAACTACCATTGGTCAAGGGGCGACCTCGATAGTTAGGGAGAAAAGGTAAAAATGACTAAAATTATCCATTTACACTAATTATTGGTGTTTAATAAGTTAATAAATGGTCTAAGGTTAATAAATATCTCATTGGGATGTGTGAGGAATAAGTTTAGGAAGTTTAAGGCATTAAATTCTAGGGTAAAGTGGTCTTTAGGCTAGATGTTGATCAACTAGCCATTAGTTTGGGTAGGTGAGGTGTAAATAGGCCTTATCTAATTAATTAATTTATCCAAATGGGTTAAATGGATATGGTTTAAGGATTTTAATAGGTAATCCTAACCCAAGGGTTCCAATGGGGCCAAGATGACAACTAGAACCATATGGTTTTCTAGTGTCTACATTAGAATCAAATTTTAGTGTTGCTTTTAATGATTCTCTTGGTTTGACGAATGTCTCAATTGATAAAGTGCACTAAATGGGTATAATCATTCCTAAAATAAACCATTGGGTATGCTACACTAGGTTATACATACAAATTTATAGAAAACAACCATATTATACATAAATGTATAGGACTGTGATCTAATTTCCAACATCCTATAAAAGGTTAGAAATACCAGCTTAGGAGCAATGCCCATCACTATTGACCATACTGAGAATTCTTGTTTGTACCAAGTATAAGGACCACATTCTATGATTATTTTATGTTTCCATCTTCATAATTATTTCTATGTTTTTCTAGTCAATTTAATCAGTCAAACACATCAAAAATCTAAGTGCATCTCTTTTGCATAGTTTAATCTTTTTTAGATTTATTATGTTTCATAATTTTCTATTTATTACTTTTAGTTTATTTTTTATAAGTTTATTTATATCATAATTATTAATTCAATTAAAAATATCTAATTAAGGATTTATTTCTATATTAATTCACAATTCAGAGAAAACACTTGGGCACTAGGGTTTTAAACCTAACGTCATATGTTTGAACACTCTTTTTCATTTCTTGTTTGATTTCCTTGAGTGCAAAAATATTTTTTTACAAAACTTTTGGTATTTAAAACTCCTTCATGAATTCTACCTTTAGGAGGTCATATTCCACAATCAACTAGTTAGGATCAAACTTATGGTGTTAAGTATACACCCAATCTAGCAGAGGGGTGGAACTTTTCCTTGCACTCTAACAAAGTAACTCCTTTGGCACACCATAAGAGATAAAATTTTTGGATATTCTACATGGAATTATCCATACCTTAATATCTAATTAAGACCAAACAAATTCCATAATAAATCTTAATGGTAGGTATAGGAGTGACTATCACTTGTAAGGCTTGTGTTATTGGTGCACTAATTGAAGGGATGCATGAGCTTTAAATTCCTCGTGATGGTGGAATAATTCCATTAAATAATAAAATTAGATTAAATATAGATATTTTTTCCAATTTAAAGGTTTACTAAACCACCAATGGTCCTTCAGTGCCTATTGTTCCTCTTTATATCTAACTACTTATATCTGGGTATATATCCCTCCTTTTGGTGGCATACCATCTGCATTTTTTCTACATGTTGCATCAAATTTATGACCATTGGCCCAAGTTTTTGGTAAGGTATCACCTAATTTAGGGGACTTTATTCCTCCTCATGTGTAATAAATACTCCTATATCACCCAAATTTATAGTGTCTTGGTTAGTTTCTTCTAAATATAAGATAAGTGCATGAGCATGCACTTTAGATAGAGGGTAACTAGACATTCCTTTAGAAGTATCCTTCCATCCTTCTTCTTTATGATCTTTAGCATATTCCTCTAGACATCACTCCAACTCCATAGTGCATATTTATTTATTAATGGATCACACAACCTCTAAATTAGAATCCTCCTCATACCATTCTTATTTTGTGTGGGTCCTCATGATATTTATTGAGATAGACTACCCATTTCCCTAGAATCCTTATCAGACATCACCTTTTTTCAATTCTAATTATAATTTCACACTTATTTTATTTCTCCATGTTGAAGCTTCCCTTGCTATCTCTTAGAAACCATGCTCATTCTACCTTCTACCCTTTACAATACACATACATGTGGGAACTTATCTAACCATTGGTAGGTTATATTTATCACCTCCACTCACCTTTACAAAAAAAAATGACTTAACCTATTAATGGAACCAAAATGTTAGCAATAAAAGGGTCACTCATGTGCTAGTCTTCACACGCATCCCAACATTTAGCCTTTTTTCACTAGCATATTACATAAATTTCCTTATGTATTCACTTGAAGCATAGAGAAGGGAATTGGGAGAGGTCAGGGGTAGTTATAAATGGTAGTGGATAAATTTTATCATGCATTGATACTATCATACATTGGTACCTAAAGTTCACTTGGTATTAATTTTTTACATCATGGTGATAAACATTCATACCAATGAACCACAACATAGAAACTTAATTCAATCAGCTAGTGAGACATCATTTAGCATGATAAAAATTATTTTTTGAACATAATAATAATGTTATTTATTCATAAACATAGATAAAAATCATAGTGTCAATAACATAGATTATTTATTTATCATAGAAACATTACAAGGCACTCAAAGAACTTATAATTCTACAAGATATCATTTCCATCCTTATTCCTACTTAGTACTGATCTTCTAGTTCATATGGACCTATAAACATAATCCAAAAACATTTTTCCTAAGGATCGATGATAAACTCATCAATAAAAATCCAACCAACAACCAATAACCCTTTCTCCTTCTCAGGTTCTTGTTATTTATAGACTTTCAAAGATACATAAATGTCAATTGATATCCTAGCTACCATTACTCATATTTATTGTGATAAATTTCCACTTAAAATTTATTTTGTTGTTTTATTAAGTAATCTACCTCATAAATTAATGTCACTTATCAACTACCTATCAATATCAAATGTTAGTCATAACTCCTACCATATATCCCCATGATATTCATTCTAGTTCCTAGATATATGTGGTTAATCTTGTCTTGAACATGATTTTTATCATTTTTTACACATGTCCTTGACCTTAGTTAGGCTGAACCTAACTTGTTGTTAGTTTACTTTAGGTGTGCACACATGTTTTGGTTTTGTCAGTGCACTCAATCTCTATTTCCTTTGGTTATTAGTGTTAGTTCCTACCTACATATATCACACACACTCCCCATTCTAGTATTACTTAGTTGATATCTAGGGTCAATAGTCTATTTAACCTATATTTAAGGCAAAATTATCATCTTCATTCTTGTGCCAAGGGTGAAAAGGAGAAATAACATCTAGACTTGCATTCACCATTTCACACACACATGTAAGTGGGATAACTACATTTGAGTTTGAGAAATCTTCAGAATATTAGAAATGTACTACAAAACTTGGTCATTTGAAAGGTATTAACCAAGGTTAGTCCAAAATAATTGATTTCACCTGATTTCCCCTACCCCCAATTTAATCCCTATTTTATTTATGTGTAGGAAATTATTTTATCATAATTTTAAATTAATTGGTGTATTAACTCTAATTAAGACTAAATAAATTTAAGGGTATTTTTTTAAAAAGAATTGTGACTATCATAATGAAAGTAAATTATTTAAATGGATAAATATTGAATGAATAAAATAATCTAACTATGGAAAACACAAAGAGGACAAGAAGACTAAGATGATTTTTTCCTATTAAGATGATTGTGTACAATTGAAATATGGATGGAAATGACCAACTCATAATAATTATATATATGCAATTGAAACAAATAATTTTCATTTTTATAGGTCAAAATTGATTAGAAACTGTCAAGATTTACCATCATTATTGACCTTTGTGGTTTGATCTTGAATTGCATAATAACATAGGAAACTACTAGGACAGTCACCTTCACCTACCTTAAATGTTATTTTATGCAAAATTTTGACCTGTTGTTGTGTGTAATGACCTAAAAATGAACACTTTAAGGTTGAAATCCCAATAGGGTTTGTGATAGTTGAAAAACTAAAAAAATAAATGGGGATTTTAATGAGTAGAGATGACCCCAATCACCCCCTTTATGATTAAATATTTCTTATGTATCAAGAGTACTCTAAAGAGGGAATCAAGCCCATGTAGTTCTCCCATATAGAGTGTTTAGTGTAATTTTTTTTATTTGCTACAGATGTTCATCTATAGATGGCTTGAGCTTGATAATGCTTTACTTGAATCAGAATAAATTAGGTGTGTTACTTATCTAAGGGTTGATTCAAGTGAATATAATTGAATTTGGAAATAATAGGAAAACTTTGATCAATGTAAAATAGTATAAGTGTGTCAAATAATAAAATTTCCAAGTGATAAATAAGTGTCTTAGATGTATAGTTATAGCAATCCAAATGGGTGAAACCTCACACTACCTATCCTAAAAATACTAACCAACCTATAATTAAGGGTTTAACTTTTTAAAAATAATCATTTCTAGGAGAGGGGAATGATTAACCCATAAAGGTTGAGATCAGCTTCCAATCCTAACCTATGCAGCTCAATTTAGACCTAGAAGGATAGCATTTGACCTTAGTATTTTTAAGGATCCATACATATTTTTAGATGGCTTTTTATAAATTAATAATATTTATATAGGTGTAAAATAACAAATTAAAATTTATAGGCACATAAAATTACTTAGGATAGAGTGAGGTGGTGAAATAGGACCAATTTAAGTGCTTAAGTTTTATGATAAAATTAGGTTGAATTTGACATTATCAAGTATTCATGACCAAATTTGAGTATCTATATTTCCCCCCTTTAATTACTAGAGGAAAAGGAAATATATACCTAACTATACATAACACCTTTGCGTTTGGGAGGAATATTCAATCATGCAAGTTGTTCCATAACAAATCTAGTAATGATTAAAATAGTTGATGTCCATATGTGAAATTAAAAATTTAAATGTAACTTGAATTTGAAAATATTTTAAATAATAAGGAGTACACCTATATATGTGAAACTAATGTTACTCTTGTAATTTTAATTGAAGATGATGCTTCCTAGAAGCATTGAGGATTGTTTCTTCCCATGAAGCACTTGAAAGGATTGGTTCCTTTGTTGAACAATGGTGAATTGAGGGTGATCAATCCCCAATTTTAATTTAAAATGTATATAAAATATAACCCATTATGGAATGTATAAAACTCAATTTTTTCTATTGGTATTTATGAATCTAAGACATAAATGGATTGGAAACCTAATAGATTCATAAGCTATAATGTTGGGGGCATCGAATATCTAATATGCACTATGCACTTTAATTCAATTAACATCACAATTGGCATATGGATTGAATTTTCACTTTATTCCTTTGTTCTTATGATACTTATAATATAATTTTGAAATGCTAAAATCTCATAGAATAAGGTAAGGGTATCCCTACCCATGTCATGACTTTGTACTTAGAAAAAAATGTGTGCATCAATTAGTATCATACATCTTAAATATAAAAAATATTATAGTGTCCTTGGATATATTTCATGCCCTCATGTCATAAATATAAATACTTTAATTTAATGTAAATGTAAACTTTGTAATTTTTTTGTAAGCTTTTGTGCAATATGCCTATGTATATATAGCCAAAATGTATGAATTTTAATCTCTTCTTGTAATGTGAATGCATATGCATGTCATATTCCCCCATAATATATACCAATGACTAGTTTTTCGAACCATTCTAAATTTTTTGAAACTATATTTGTACCCAAAACTAATTTCTTACTTATGTAGGTTTATCTCATGTATGAAAAGTCCATTGAAATGCCCCCTTTTGAGGGGAGGGAAGTGTCCTAAAAGTCACTCATCTCAAAATAAAATTTAACTATATTATGTGTATTAATATATAATCATTTAATATCATAGTATATGTGAAAATATATGTCATCATACAAATATATGTATCATTAAAATAATGTGTGTATAATATGAGAAAAAGGCCTAAAGTTTCAAATATAGATAAATATATCAATGAAGCTTATAGTATTAATTGTAATAGAAGAAACCTACATAATATTTAGTGTAAGATATGGGTCATGGCACTCATAAAACTCAACAAGCTCAAAAATCACACAAACACAACAAAAATAATATAAAATAATAAGGCCAAGGGTTTCATACAAGGGACATGTTCATTACATCCCAATTTTCCTCTAGACTCATTAATTTGTTAATTTATAAATTATGTGTTTAATGATTGGTTAATTTATTATATTAAATGGTTATATTAGTAATATGTTGATTATGGGAAATGTTTATTATTTATTATCATGGTTGTTAACTTATTATTAGTTGTTCATATTCTATTATGGTACAATAAGATCATGGTTATCCAATTTGTTTAGTTACAGTAGTTTATTATGATTATTTCATGATATGATCTAACTAATGTTTATTGCACTAAAGTGGATTCAAAATGGATTCCACCCTCTTGACTATGACCAAGGGAGGGTATCATTGAAGAGGATGGAGTAGATGGATATGATTGGGGGATGAAAGAACAAAGCCAAAACCCTACACACACCAATTAGTTATAAATTTAAATGTGTTTTTTATTGGTTAATACTTATGGTTTGCATCATAAATTATATTACTAATGTCTTTCTTTAGTTGGTAATGATTTTTTATTATTTCTACATATCACTTTAACCCTTTTTTTAGTGTTTATGATGTTCTTTCATATTTATAACATTTTTTTGGGTTATAATTTTTTGCATTTAATTATCATAACTTATGCATTGATGTCTTTTTATGATCTTACTATTATTAAAAGTCAACTATTAAAATTTGGTGCAATATTATCTCTATCTTATTATGTTGTCTTGGTTCTAATTTGAACTTGATTCTTTTTTTACCTAGTTTGAATACCATAGGTGGCATGTTTGATGTTTTAAAAGGAAAGCATGTTTTAAATGTTTGATATTTAGAATTGGATGTTTTAATAAATAGTGTCAAGTGTGTGTGGATATATATATATATATATATATATATATATATATATATATATATATATATATATATTCAATAGGTATTGAAGTGTTGATGTTTAATGGGTGATGTTTTTATTAAAATGATTGATTTATTAATCAATGGCATATTATTTTTATTAGAAGGTCAATGGCTAACCTTGGACCATGTTAGATTTTATAAAGATTTTTTTTTTAAATAAGGCATAATTATTGTGGTCAAAGTTAATATTTTGAACTATAATGTTAACATGATTATTTAATTGAGAATATGTTGGGAAGCTAGCATTTTCAAACTAATGGGTTTCTAGACTATTCGAAGTAATGAGTATTGGAAAAAAAATGTGGACTTTGTTTAGTTTCATGTTTTGGATATGAATGTGTTTCTATTAGATTAACAAGATTATAGATTAGTTATGGTGAGTTGTCATGAAAAAAATTTAGAAAATAAATGCAGAAGTAGAGATTCATTAGCAAAAACCTAGGTTCGTGGGAGTTTTGGCATGCATATTGGGAGAAAATGGAGATATGTGAAAGTGGAGGGTTTGGATAAGGCATACAAATGAGGAGAAGAGTTTTGAAAAGAAATAATTAGGACTTTCACTACCTAGTTATCATTTTCAGATAGAGTTTGTTGAAAATTATATTTTTGAGTTAATCCTTTTGGAATGTTTTTCTAAATGCATTGGTCAGTGTTGTTGTTTTGTTGAAAAGGGTTATTGTGTTTGAATAGATATTTTAAAAATAAATGGTATATGTGTTCAACCCTAAAGATTGGTATAACCCATCCATAAGGCCAAACACATATAAACTTTACCTGTATGTAAACGGTTATGCATTTCATTATGTTTGGATATATATATATATATATATATATATATATATATATATATATATATATATATATATATATATATATATATATATATATATATATATATATATATATATATATATATATATATATATATATATATTGCATAGAGGTTTGATAAGGTTAAAATAAAGTCAAACCATTTATATTACATAAAAAATAACCTATATAAGGTATTAAATAAGGATTCAAATAAAATAGAACATCAATAATCAACTCTAAGGATATCCATGACCTAGTTCCCACATTTAATCTTTACTGAGCATAAGTGCGACCCTAGTTCCATATATATATATGGAACTAGGGTCGCACTTATGCTCAGTAAAGATTAAATGTGGGAACTAGGTCATGGATATCCTTAGAGTTGATTATTGATGTTCTATTTTATTTGAATCCTTATTTAATACTTTATATAGGTTATTTTTTATGTAATATAAATGGTTTGACTTTATTTTAACCTTATCAAACCTCTATGCACAAAATCATTTTTGTTTTACTTTTTTGGTGTGTGTTGAAAATGGGTTTAGGTGTTTTAAATGAATGTCATATTTGATTAGTTTTTGTAGTCAGTCTTGGAATGATTTTGAGTTGTAAAAATAATAATAATAATAAAAGGGTCATTTGTAAATGACCCTGGGGATGGGTATTAGCCAAGTACAAATTATATTTAGGGTTTTATGATTATATTGGTTAAAAATTAATCTTGTTAAAACTTGTATCTATGTTTTGAAATCTTTGAATGTTGAGTAAAGAAGAGGTCAAACCTATAGCTTTAGGTTATTATAGCTACATTTTGATTTAATTATTCAATTGATTATTTAATATGTTGTTTAAATTGTGGTATTTTAAAGGATTCAAACCTTTAGTTGTGCATTGGTGATTTTTGTATACATAAACATGGAATTATTATATTACAAAAAAATTAATTTTGAAATAAGTTTTGGCTGAGACTTGATTGAGTAATTTGGTTTTGATATAAAGTCAAATATGAACATGTTAAGTTGTATCTTGAATATTTTCATAATAAATATGTGACTATATACTTTTCAAAATAAAATGTGTTCTTGAATCAATATTGTCTAATTATACAATAGTTAGGGGATCGATTGAGATGTGAATTTTTTTTGTTAATACAGTTGAGCCTATAGTTTTTATAAGTGTCAGACATTTGGAAATTGTGTTATTGATTAGACAGTTAGGTGGAAACATTAATTTTTTTATTGATGTTTTAAATTATTTTAAATTTTATTTTAAAACCTATAATTTGAAGTGTAATTCCTACATGGAATTTTAAACTCAAACTATGAATTTAATGTGTGTGTGTGTGTGTGTGTGTGTGTGTGTGTGTGTGTGTGTGTGTGTGTGTGTGTGTGTGTGTGTGTGTGTGTGTGTGTGTGTGTGTGTGTGTGTACACACACACTAGAGGTCAATGGATTAATTCCATTAAGATCATATGGTATATATATATAATAGTATGAAGTTGTATAGCATTTTAAGTTGTAATGGGGTTGCATACTCTTATATTTACCTATGAGTCTTATCTAGAATTAAATTTCTATTTGATGTACTTCACATAAATACTTATATGATGGAAATTATTATATGAGTATTTAAATATTAATTATAATTGGGGATCTATAATTTAAAATGTTCTCTTTGTTACATAAGAAATTTTAGAGATTTCATGATATATTAATAAACTACTAGATGGTTAATGCATGGAAAGAAACGTAGTATGGGAATAAATAAAATTTAAGGGTTATGTTGAGTATTATGTAGATTTGGGTTTTATTGTAAGACCATTATTTAAATTAGGAATAGTTGATTATTAAAATTGTACTTATGTTGAGAATAATTAGTTGAATAAATGGTTGTGAGTTGAATACATTATTTGTTTTGCACTATTATGATGCATATAAAGGAATATATGTGGTTATATGATTTCTTTGTACTCATACATGTGGCATTATTTATGGGAATGTTTATATGTTTGCAATATATGGATTTTAGCATTAATATTCTTATATGATATTAATGACATTAAATAAGTAGTTGAAACAAACTTCACATGCATACTTAATGCCACTAATAAATAGATAGAGGATATATGAATGAGTTGTGTGTATGAATTTAAGTGATCTTGAGATCTAAAAAACTGTATTAAAACTTTATCCAAAGTAATATTTATGGTTTGAACATTGTCAATTCAATTATTTTATTTAGTTTGCATGATATCATGTTAGAGCATATTTATTTATGTTATGTTTCATGTGATAGTTATATTACAACACATGGGTTTCTAGTTAAATTTTTCAATTTATGTAGTGTCACTATCTACCCATTCATAAACAGAGGTCCATTCCCTTTTTGGGATATTATGAATGGGATCAATGGTCCATGGTTGGTGTATAAAATAACCTTTTCAATTTATGCAGTTAATCAATAGAGGCTTTACTCATGATTATTGTGTGAACTAAATTTATAAATGCTAAGAAACAAACTAATTATGTAATCTTAATCTAAGCTAGATTAAACCTAAGATAAAGTAATAAGGAAAAATTGTAAACACAAACATATACTTCAAATATTCAAGTTTCCTCCATTATGATGTAAACTTGATTTGTTCTTTGAAAATGTGTTTATTCACTCTTCCAATGTTGAGTATAATGGGTAGCATTTTGGTGTAAAAGGAGTTTTTGTATGATTTTATTTGCTTTGATTTTTTGGGATTCGATTGGATTCACTTGTGAATTGAATATAACTTCATTATCATAAGTCAGGATTTTTGAAAATGAAGGTTTTCAAGCTTATTTATAGTTTTTTTAGGAATATCTAATGGTGGATGATTATTTATATTTATTAAATGATTCAAATAATCAATGGTGGCTAATGAGTCCTCACCCATGAGGATGAATACCATTTCAACTAGTTGAGATAAGTATGGGATTGGTTAGCTGAATCAGTAATAATGAGTCAAACTTCTTGACAACTCAAGGGATGACTCATAGGAGGTTGATAAAGTTATGGGTTTGGTTGGGATGAGTCAATATGTGAAGGATAAATAATGTGGAATGTGTTGGAAGAGGTGTAAAATATATTTTTTATATTTAAAATAAGTATTTAAAATGTGCATAATTGACTAATTTGACTTATTCAGTTATTTCAATTTGAAAGGATATGTGATGAATTATTTTAAGAATTACTAATATGTCTTAGGTGCATTTAAATACTAAATGTAATTTAGGTGTCTATATTTTCCCCTCTTTGAAATAGTGTTGCAAATCAATATTGTTTTGAAGAATAGTAGAAGAAGTAGAGTGTTGATGATTAAGAAGGATTAAGTTTCCCCAAATGAAATAAAATGAGTGTGATGGTTCCCCCACAAGAGTTTTTTAAATAAAATGGAAAAACGCTTGAAATTTATGAAAAGAGGAAATAGACAAAGTGATGTAGATAAATGATAAATCAACTTACTGTAGAATTAATGCCCAAAATTATAATATGTTAGTTGTGTAAAAAGGTTTCCCCTAGTTAAAAAATAGAGTATGGATTTTTAAAAATATATTTTTACCATTTGAAAATTGCATAATTATTGTTTTACTAATGATATAGGGGTAAATTGAGTGGTTATGAGAATAATATATCTCAGTAATAATAAGTTGTAGATCTAAAAATAAGAAAAATATATTAAATTGCAAATGATAATTATAACTTTATGCAGATGGATTGTTACAAGATGTTGAGAAAAATTAGGAATAAATTGATTTAATGTCTCCAAATTTTTTTAAAATGGATGAATAATGAGTATCATGGAGGGATGGGTGGAAAAAATATTTGGTAGGGGATAAAAATATAATTAGAAAAAATGGGTTATAGAACTTCATTTATGAAAATTTGATTTTCAATGTTATTTGCTAAGATATTTTCTCTAAGACCTTGGAGGAAATATGGTTCATATTCCACACCACGATCACTGAGCAGAGTGAGTAAGGAGGTTCCAAAGACTTGAGAGGAGTGAGCCTCTAGCAAGTTTAAATTTGATTTTTTTTGCATTTATGGTCATTAATTAGGGTGTAAAATGAGGGAAAATGAATTCACATGCCAAAATAGCAAATTTAACATCAAAAATAGTGAATTCACTATAGGTAACTATGAATTCATAAAATAGAGAAGCAATTTCATTGAACAAGGTAGCAAAATCATTTTAGGTTAAGAAATGTGATTTCATTATTTAGAAGTGGCAAAATCATTCAACATGGGAGTGAAATCATTGGACAAAGAAGAAAATTCACTCAATTTAGAATCAAATTCATTGGAGTCAATCAAAGGTAAAATTAAATAGATAGATAACAAAATTGCATAATGTAGAAGAAAAAATGCTAAATGTAGAAGCAAAAATGTGTTGTAAAGAATGAAAGAAGAATGATAAATAATATGAAAATGATATATGAGTGAAGATGTGTATTTGATAGTAGACTAGATTTATTTTTGTTATTTTTTGAATGATTATAATGTAGTGATGATTTGAATTTAATGCTGAGTAAAATTCATTAAATGTTAACATGTGTGATTTACAAGAGGTAAGACCTGGAGTGATGGCATGGATGGTGAGCTTTATAGAGTGTGAGTTTGGTGTTCTAGAGGTGAGTGGTTTATCTTATATTGCACAGATGCTAGAGATTCTATTTGATAGAGTGCTTCTAATATAACTTGGTGAGAGATGGCATAGTGAGACTTGTACATTTCACTTATTGATAGGGGAGATGAATGTCACATTGAAGGATGTGTATTGGATTATGGGTATTCTGATATGAGGGAGATGTGTATACTGGGGGCAAGGTCCACAAGAGATCACAATGTTTAGGATTTTTAGTGATGATATGACTCTTATTATTATAGGTAGAGTAGATGTAGATTATTTTACCATATTAAAGATGGATTATTTGACCATTTTACTCACAGATATTGTCAGTGGCATCATACTACCTAAAAAGAGTGGGAGGTAATGTCTTATTGGTCTACTAGAGGTGATTGGAGATATGATGGATATGTGTGAGAGATTTGCATGGATTCCATGCATTCTAGAACATTTATATATGGATTTACATCATGTAGTTTATTTAAATTATAGATAGATTGGTCTTTAAACATTATTATAGGTGTGTTGGAAACACATTAATATAGAGAAATTTTTTGGACATATGAGCACTCAGTCTAATGAAGAACCATTGGCATATGGGTGGCACATGATAATTATTACATGTAAACTACACTTAGGTGATTTAGATTTTTAAAGGATAAATATTGATGAGTTTGGTGATGATAAAATCACTTGGAGACCTTATAGGGAGATTATATTTTAGTGGCTACATGATGACCTACACATGGATTATATGATGACCCTATGTTATATTATCATGACACATGATGACATCATAGAGAGATATCACCCAAATAGGGTGATGATATAGTTTGGGGTGAGATAGCATATACTAGTTGGGCCACATATATTTACTAGAGAGATGTGATTAATGATCAGAGAGATGTGATTAATGCTAAAAAAATTGATGGTTATGCAAATTGGTAGGCTTGACAAACACCACTTAAAATGACTATTCCATATGCACCACCATGGAAATAGAGGTAGAGACTAGTGGATAGCTTGAGTCGGCATCTATAAGGCATAGGATTGGAAGCCTATATTAGGAGGGACATGATAGGATATAAATGATGAGAGATAACACAAGGAAGAGGATTCTCTATTGAGATTATCTAGTTGCATAATGTGGAGATTATTGAGGTGGAGTATGTAGATATATTGCATGAAACATGGGTTGATGTTCATGTGGATATAAGTATGGACCTTGATACAGATTAGGGCATTAGAGGGGAGACTCTATTAATGTAATTTTATAGTGAGGAGGATAGATAGGGGGAGGATGTGATCATGAGATTAGCACAAGACACCCAAAAAAATAGAGGGAATGTGGCTATTTCATCACACACTCCTATATATAGAGAGGATCATGTTCTTTTTTATAGACTTTAATAGGCGATTAGAGCTTATAATAAGGAGATTAATGGATTATACCATGAGGTGTCCAGATTATAGGGTGTAAATGATAGTAGATGGGACCAGATGGTTGAGATAATATGATTATAGTTTGAGGTTGGTATATTATAAGAAATTATAGATGGGATAGATGGAGATGGCATGGACACAACATTGTTTATACATGATGTAGAGACCTAGATTACAAACTATATAGTATTGGCATAGCATTATAGATAGAAGAGAGATATAATGAGGATTGAGCTAGTAGAGTTGAGGGTGCTACTATCTAGATAGGGTTAGATTTCTATTTTGGATAGAGTGATGAGGGCCATGACATAGGCCACATATTATAGGAGTTTATATGAGGAGGTTGTACCATGTTATCATAGGGAAGCATCATTTAGGGAGTACTCTAAGAGATGTTCAACATCATCTAGATCAGTTTAGCCTATTGATTTAGAGAGATCATTGGGATAGGTATAGTGTGTGATGGGTCCTCTATGAGGCACACTACAATGTGAGGATATATCTCCAATAATAGATAATTTATTAGAGGGATAGGTTGAGACATAAACATAGGGGATATATGTTATATTATCTCATTTATGTATACATATTTTAAAATGTATCTTTTGTATAGACACATTATGTATATATATTCATGATTATTATGAGACATTGTACTATGTGGATTGGACATTGATGGAATATTTATTGATTTATATGGACTTTATGCATGATTGTGAGATGTATGGATATATTTTAGCTCTAGTTATATTTCTTGCATTTTAATTTATGCTAGCATGTTTTTATTATTTCATCATATGGATTATGGATTGATGGCTTATGTGATGTATGACTGGTTTCATGAATGGGTTTAGAATGTAACATAACTGTATTTCATTGTTGTTTTGCCTTGCATTGGATTTCCAATAATAATTGAGTTTTGAGAAACCTAATTTTTAATATATCATAAAACACATTACCACTGATGATATTGAATAATTGTGATGAATGTTAATGTTTTAAGCATTTGAACAAAAGAAATTATAAATTGTGTAAAATCAAAGTAAGTCATGATATAGTAAAATCATAACCATATTATTATGAATTCACAAATTAATATTTTTAAAAATGTAGAAAACAAAAATTAAAACATGATGTGAAAACAAAAAGTAATATAAATGATTTTTAACACACACAATAATAATAATTTCAACAATACTAAGCAAGAATTATATACAAAAATAAAAATAAAGAGCGACTCAAACAATGAAAAATGATCATAATGGATAAAGTAAAGGAAATAACCATATAAATGGATAATGATAAAATGAAGTAAAATAAACAAATTAATGGTTAGGGATAGAGAAATGGATAAAAATAACCAATTTAATGGTTAGGGATAGAAAACAAATAATACAACAATCAAAAGAAACAAAGGATGCAAATGAAAATAGTTGTAATCTAAACAAGTGCTATAAAATTATAGCCAAGAGAAAGGCTAGTTACTGAACAATCAAGGAAGAAGCAAAAGGATAATCTAATCCATGTTTGGGGAAAAGGATGATGGTGAAGATGGTGCCCAATCTGACCCTAGAGACCCCATGTCTCTAAGTGTTGCCTACATAATCCACCTTTAGATAAAGTCTATGTGTGGATATCATGCTAGATGTAGTTCTCCCAATACATGAAATGATGATAAAGTGGATGATTGATGAAGTGTGTTGAGTGTTGGATCAAAAGGATGCATAAGTGACCCCACCTAGAATGAGTGAATAATGTGAAAGTTATTTAGAATTATATATGTGTTTAGATTGAATTTTTTTGGAATGTTTTTGTATTTTGTTTTGGTATTTTGGGGATTTTTTAAATAAGATATATAAAATACATGTTTTCACTATCGTAAGAAATAATTTAGGTTCATATATAGGATAAATGACTAACAAATAACAAAATAATAAACTTGGGAATATACAATGGATTAATAAAAGGTGATGCCCCCAAGTAACTAGGGTAAGCATAGACAATGGTTTACACATGGATGAGTTTATTTTAGAAAATGATGTAACATGATGGATATGCATGAAATTTCATGAATGATCTAACCAATTATCTTTCAAGTGATGATCTAGTTTTTTTTTTACGTAACATATGACTTTCAATTTGTAGCAAAATAATGAAAGAAAGAATATGATAAGTATGAAATGGTGAAGATGAAAATAAAAATTTTGCATAACAAAGATGGTGACATAATCATTATGAGAAAATGAGAAAGTATACATATTGTGAAACTCACAATATACTAACTTTATTGGATACATCTAGAGTGAGCTAGCCTTGATAAAATTGGTATATGGGATAAAGTTACTCTTTTTAGCATAGACATGTAAACAAGATATTTAAAGAAACATTTCCTAGGACACCTTTTGATTTCATTTTTAATACTTTTTTTATGACCCCCTACATGTAATCTCATGTGACCAAGTAGACACATGGGCTTATCACTAAAGACTATACATAGGCAAGTAAGGGTATCTCTCTGTAATGTTAATCCTACATAACTAGTGATATGTGAAGGCTTAATACCAAAAATCAATGAAGGGTGAGAGATGTTTTGAATTTGATAAGTTTTGAATAAGTATTTCATGTTTATATGGAAGGATTTTTACCCCAAACTCTTGGCACCATATGACTATTAAGATGTAAGAGATTATCACCAAAGACCAAGATAGGCGAGTAAAGTTACCATATTCCTTTTTTAGCCTATTTAATGTTTTTTGGTTTAAAGGGAACTATAATAGGAGACTATGTCATGGATAATCTTCTAGACTAGGTTGTGGGATAATATTTTCTAAGTATAAAAAGAAGATGTAAGAAAAAGATATTTACTCTACTAATAAAAAATAAGGCTAGAAACAATGTAATGTTAATTTTGAGAATGGTTTTTGTGGGATAATAGGGTGATATGAAAAGTGAAATGATATGATAAGTTACATTTTGAAATCTTATGTTATGTGAACTAACAACTAAATAATCACCAAATAGAACATCT
Organism: Torreya grandis; assembly: GCA_037957365.1. Taxonomy (NCBI): domain Eukaryota; kingdom Viridiplantae; phylum Streptophyta; class Pinopsida; order Cupressales; family Taxaceae; genus Torreya; species Torreya grandis. Next base: position 1,727,432 of record JARHVA010003849.1, read on the forward strand.
AATATTCAGAACAAAATCTAAACAATTACAAATGTGCAATGTAGTGTAAACAAGCTTCCCCCAAATGTTAAGGTACTTGTAGACAACAATTTTTTTTTTTTTTTTTTTTTTTTTTTTTTGTGAATTTATTAAAAAATATTGGATTTATTGGCATATGTACCTAATATAAGGTCACAATATGTGTAATTTTTCCAATTTTCAGCTTTCTATCCCATGTCAACTCTAGATAATATCTTTTATTCTAGATGGATTTCTTCTTCAATATTTAGTTTAGTTTAGTTATTTACTTTGAATAGTACTTGACCAAGATGAGGTTGTTGATCCCACTAAGAGTTATTATAAAACCATCCAGAGTATCATTCTTTATTGGGAAATCCTTGTTGAATAAATATATCTAGATATAAATTTCTTTGACAGAGTTCTATGGTAATTTTAGTTTTTCTTGGGAAAAAAAATTATCAAATACACCCATGTTAATATTCCTAATAGTAAATTTGAACTCTAAAAACATTTTAGGAGTTCTTATAATCATCATGGAATCATGATGCCTTTCTCTATAGTTGATACAAGCAATGATGTTAAAAATTATTAACCACTAGGTACTAATGAGTTCACCATATGTACAAAAGTTAATATCCCTTACCCAACCTCTATTGACTAACTACAAAATACTATAAAAGTAAAAATAAGATAGCTCTGTATTTACAATCCTTAATTCCTTGGTAAATTTAAAATTTTCAAATTTGCTATGATGTGTATTGAATGTAATCTTAAAATCATGATCTAACTCATTATAGTGGCATTCTATTAGTTTAACATAATAAGTATATAATATAGGAATTAGGATTATTTCTTAGATTACAGTTAGGAGATCATTCCATGTTATTTCTCTTCTAGCCAGCTTGATGTTTTCATTATTTTTGATATCATTGTCATCAAGCAATAATTATTTGATTTGTTCATCTTTTGTTGTGTATTGATTGTTTCTTAGAGATTTAAGCAATGTTTGGTTAGGTAACGTTCCTCAAATTAGATACTTTCATGGATTTTCATAGATGTCACAACTGATACATTGTCATTGGATAATTCTAATGAATTCTATTTTTTTGGATTCTAGTTGACATATGTAGGTAGTGTGATGTAAATGTGAAAGGGAAGAGTATTGCTTATGGAAATGGAACTTACTGCTTTGATGTTACTAAGAGAATTTGAATTGATGTTGAATAAAGCTTCCTCCTTCGCCATAAAATTATCATTAATATTTTCAAAATTTTCTACTGATGAATCTATTTTGGGACCAAGGTGGATGTTGATGTTAATTATTAACCTTATTTTAATTCCAAAAGGAATTGTAGATCATATTTGACAATAAATTTGATCTTGGTTTGAAGGTGGCCATAAGAAAGGCCTTCTAAATTGCCTTATTGCCAGGTTTCATTTTCACGGATCATTTAGAAGTGATGGATTTAGGATGAAGAGATTTATGTAAATGTGTAATCTTAGGTATTAGATGGAAAGTATATGGTGATTCAATGATGGGTAGATTAAATGATTTTTGGGAAAAGATGGGATCTTTATCAAAAAAGGGTATTTGATCAAAAATAGTTTTTAGGTTGAGAATGGATGGAAGATTATGGTCTTAATCTAGAAATGGGATGGCTTGATTAGTCTTAGGAAATATATCTTTGAATACTCTCAAAAGATGATTTTCAAACATGAATATATACAGATTCATTCTAATGTATTTTTCATCAACCAAATCTTGGCTAGGGTAGTGAGGGATGTTAGAACTATAAAAATTGAATGGGAGACTTGGATAACTTTGGAATATAGGATCACTAGTGATAATTTGATGTTATTGTGGAATATTTTTGGGATTCACTAGTGATGAAGTGTATTATATAAGTTTATTGATCTTGGAAGGATGGGTTTATTGGATTTGTGTTGAAAGTGAAAGTATTTATGTTTTGTGAATTTGTAAAGGTATGAGGATTTATGAAGAAATTTAAATTCAAGTTTTAGGATGAGTTTGATGTAAAATCAAATGGTTTATTTTGATGAATATGGAAAAGTTGGTTTTACTAGGTGTAGGAGTTAAAAGATTGATTCAAATGGAACATATTTGGATTTGATTGAATCTTGTTTTGATTTGTGAATGTGTTTTGATTTATATAAATATCTAAAAGTGGTGATGAAAGTAAACCAATAGTTTATTTTATATTGATGTTAATTTTGGATCCAAATGGATATATGAATGTATTTTGATATATGATTGGTGGCATTTGATATATGGATGTTGTAGAACTTGACAGAGAATTTTGATTATTATAGCCTAAAAATTGATTCAATGTTATCCCTAAAGTAAAATAATGATGTTGTTCCATGTGTAAACATGAATAAGTATTCAAGTTTAAAATTAATTGATTTATGTTTGGATTGAATTGGCTAGTTGGTAAACTTGAATAACTATTCATGTTTGGATTTGATTAATTGATGTTTGAGGATGAATACATATTCAAACTCATATTTAAATTTTTTAGATGGTTGTTTTAACATTGGTTTAAATATGTTCTTGAATCAAAATTGGTTGGATGGAACCCTGATTTATAACATGTATTATTTGTATTTGTATTTGTGATTGAATTGATCAAGTAATTATTCCATATATCCATGTTTCTTACATTAGATGATGTTATTAAGGAAAGACTTGGCTCAACAACAAATGGCTCGAAACTAAAATAAAATACCAAAGTGTCTAAAAGTTTGATTACCAAATAAATGATTTTGTTTAAAAAAAAGTGCATGTGGAAAGCAAAAGGAAAAAACAAACAAAATTTATATTCTAAGTAGTCAATAAATTGCACATAAAAAGTGAAAAACTAGGATGATGATTGTGAACAACTATTGGGCCTTCTAATGTTACTGACTCATTCATACTATCAATTATGGCCTAATATTTCAAGGCACTAACCATGGAGGATCCAATCATTCCCTTATCCCACTAAATCAAGTTTTAAGGGTGTGTAGAAGGTAGATTCTTGACACTAACTGCTAACTAATGTACCAAATTCAAATGGAAAAAAAGGTTATCTTAGGCTTAAGGTTTAAATAAGATTATCTAGGGGGAAACCATGGAATAAATAAATAAAATGAATGCACACTATTGGGTCTTATCTTAAAGTGACCAATATAGTTGTATGGGTCTCAGTGTGTCAACAATTGGTGATATCATATTTTGAGGTAACTATTAAAACCATGGGTATTGGAGCATGAAATCCCCTTATGTTATGGTGTGCATAAAATACATAACTACTTAGGTATTTGAAATATTTAGATCTTAATTTATATATCATGTCAGTAAATGGGGTTTGGCCTAATGTTTTTTGGTGAAATCCATGGTCAATAGAGCCCCTAGAAAAAAAAAATTAAGTATCCATTTTTTATTTCTGAGTATCATCACCAATGTGACACCAAAGAAAGAGCATATGCAAGCATTACTTGGATAACATAGAAAATTATGTAAATATTTCTAATTCTTGAGTATCATCACCAATGTGATGCCAAGGGAAGAGCATATGTAATTTTCATAATTACAAATATAATTTTGAAATGAAATGTGATGTAATTATTAAAAACTTTGAAAACAAAATTTAAAGCATTAATTAAAGAAATTGATTTTTGTTTGGCATTTTTTGTTAATTATCTTTGACAAGAATTTTATAAAAAATGATTAGAATGTTTACTTATACTTAGAGAAAGGCAACCTAAAATTAGAGAAAATAAAAACCATGAAAAATAAATCAAAAACTACTTCTCTATGACAAACTCATAGTTACGAAGAAAGACAAAAAAAGCAAAATTGTAATAAATCAAACACAAGAAAAAGCTAGAATACTGAAAGCATAGAATGAATAATTTCATTCTTATAGAATGATTTTGTTGCACTGTATGATGATTTTTAAATTCACAGAGGATAATTTATTGGTCAAAACACCAAATTTTCAACCTGCATAAATGATTTCACTACTAGGAAAGACAATTTTGCTACCCAAAAATATAATTCCATTGTTAAGAATGATAATTTCATTACTATAAAACAAATTCATTATTGATCTTGCAAACATAGAATAGAAAACACAAAAGGACAACTAGAATGATTTCACTACTTAGTTTAATGATTATGTTGCTAAGAATGATGATTTTGTTGTTAGACACAGTAATTTTGTTGAAAATTATATCGATTTTACTTTTTCCCTATAGCAAAGAATTACAAAAAATTTAAAACACAAATAGAAGTAAAAGGTGAATATAAATCCAATGATGTAAGTAAAATAATTAAATATACTAAAAATGGGTCAAAAAATTATTTCACTATTATGGGGTATAATTTCACTATTGATGTTTTTAAATTCATTGTCATGCAGTGGACATACACAGCCAAGTAAAAAATGCATGATAATGACCTAAAGATTATACTAACATTCATAAAGATAAGAGTAAATGTATATAAAAAAAACAAAAATAAAATAAAAAATGTTTTTTAAATGTGAATATGATGAATGAAGGATGAAAAGGATGAGGGAAGGTCCCACTGGGCATGCTAGAAATGTGTGAACTAAATTTACAAATGCTAATAAATCAACTAATTATGAAATCTTAATATAATATAAATTCAACTTAAAATAGATTAACAAACAAATAAAATAGTAAACACAAACTTATACTTCAAATATGCAATTTTCCTCAATTGTGATGTAAACTTGATTTGTTCTTCAAAAATATGGTTGCTCACTCTTCCAATGCAAAGGAGAATGGGTAGTGTTTTGGTACAAAATAAGTTTTTATATTCTTTGATTCACTTTAATTTATTTGAGTTCACTTGTGAATTTAATATAACTTTGTTAGCATAAGTTAGGATTCTTGAAAATGAAGGTTTGCAAGCTTATTTATAATTTTCTAGAGGAAGATTCAATGGTGGAAGATTCATTACATTTAATAAATAACCCAAATAATCAATGGTGGCTAATGAGTTATCACCCATGAGGATAAAGACCATTTCAACTAGTTGAGAGAATTATGGGATTCGTTATCTAAGTTAGGAGGAATAAGTCAAACTTCTTGACAATTCAGGGGATGACTCGGAGGAGGTTGAGATAGTTGTAGGTTTGGTTGGGATGAGTCAACATGTGAAGTAAAATAAGTTATAAGGTGTTGGACAAGGTGTAAAATATATTTTTTATATTTAAAATAAGGATTTAAAGTGTTCATAATTAACTAATTTGACTTATTCAATTATTTAAATTTGGAGGGAGATGTGATGAATTATTTTAAGAAGAATTATTAATAGATATTAGGTATATTTCGACACTAAATGCAAGTTAAGTGTCTCCAATTACTTGTGGATAGTAGTGAATTCATTTAGAATTTTACGTTATGTAAAACATTATATAATTTTAATATAATATTCAGATATGTAATATTATATACTTTTACTATTTGATGTTAATTTTATAAAAATAGTAGTTGGCTATTTATATTTATTCTTATTGTGATATTTAAACCAGTAGTGAATGATTTATTAATTTAGGTAATTTATTACTATTTTATGTTTTACTTCTGAAAATAAATTAGCATATTAGCGTCTAAAGATATTTAGTACTTGTATTCAATTAAAGTAATTTGTTATTGAGTTATAAAAAATTAACCTAGTTCTAATTTAACCCTGAGGGGTTATTATATTATGGTATCAGAGTTGAGGCTCAAAGTCTTGGACTTAATAAGTCCACTAATGTATTCTTATTCTTTTATTACTTATAAATAAGAATGTCATGTTCAATTTCAACTAGTGAGGGTACATCCAATCCCAATAATACTAACCCTCAAATTGACCCAAATCAATTTACCTTTGAATAAGTTATAAAGCTTGATCAGATTATCATAGCCATGAATGAAACTAGGCACTATATAGATATCATTGAAAAGGAAGTTCAATTATATGTAGAGGAAAATAATCAGAATGGACCTAAAGATCATCCTGCTAATCAATCAGTTCTTAAGGAACCTAGGCAAGAGGAGGTGCTTTAAGATGTGAGTGCACATGTAGCTACAAATTTTGTATGAGATATAAATAAAGTTAATCCACCCAACTTGGATAGAACCATTTTGGGATATGGATCATAAGTGTGGCTAGATGAAATAGAGAAGTATTTTGAGATTTAAAATTACTCTGAAGTTACAAAAGTATTTTGGGGAGCTTACTAGTTAGTTGATGAATAAATAATGTGGTGGAAAATAAGAAATTAGAGATGAATCTTGATCTATTAACACCATGTAGGAATAAATTCTGACCTTGTTCAGATCATGATGGTTAACCCAACTCTCTTTTGATCAGAAGCTAACTGATTTTTAGAATTTGAAGTAAAGAGACCTTTTAGTGAATTAATATTGGGATTAATTCACCATGATCCTAAAGTATGTTCCTCAATATCAGGTAGATAAGAGGTTTCACATCAATAAATTCATTTTGGGATTAAAACTCAAATTAGATGTGAAGTGAATGTGAATGGGCCATCCATTATGGATTAAGTCTTTTAAAAGATAATAAAGTAGGATTAGAAATTGAAGTCACTTTCTTGGGTTAGAGATAAATTCAAGAAAAAGTTTTGAGGTCTTAAAATTAATTTCAAAAAGAATAATTAGAAAAGGATTGGAAACTCAAAAAAATAATTCAAGAATTAGAATGAAAATTTTAGTAGTGATTAAGGGAATTGGAAACCAAGCAATGGTTTCAAGGGAGGTTTCAAGGGAAATAAACAATATAATAAGAAAGGACTACTTGGTGGATAATTCACATATGGAGGTGGCCATTACACTATCGAATGTACTCAAGTGAAATTAGATAGTAAAAATAAGGGTTCTTCTCTACAACAAGGATATTTATAGTAGAGAATTCATGCATCTATTGACAACTATCAAAATGAGTTTTAGGATTCTCCTACTAAGTTGTCAAGTACTTTATTTGGTCATCTAATTTTACTTTTGATTGATATAAGAGCTATTGAATATTTTTTGCTCCTAAAATACTTAGAAAATTATTGATAAAATCTAGAGTTATGGAAAATGCATGGTCAGTTCAATATGAGAATGAATATAAGGTTAAGGTTGATAAATGTTTGGTTGAAGTTGAAACCAAACTACCTGAGTTCACTATGGTAGTGGATCTATTCGAAACACCACTAGGGTCATATGATGTAATTCTCAGAGTAAATTAATTAGCTCAGCATAAATCTAAGGTAGATTATTTTATTAAAAAGGTTGAATGTCTAGATGATTTGGGAAAATAAACCCAAATATAAGGATCAAAAGGGAGCTTAAAATTAGATAAATTTCATCAATTTAAATGAAGAAAGCACATATAAAAGGGTGTCAAGCATTTATTGTAAAGATAAATGAGAAAGAAGAATCAAAGGAGCCTTCCATCAAAGATTTTCCTTTTCTCTAAAATTTTTGAGATGTTTTTATTGAATAATTACCAATTTTACCCCCTAAGAGAAAGTTTTATTTATTAATTGACATCATTCCAGGGTTTGAACTGTAGCCTAAAGCTCTTATAGAATGATGACAACTGAATTGGTAGAGTTGAAGGCTCAATTACAAGAAATATTGTCCAAAGGGTTGATTTGACCATGTGCATCACCATGGGGTGTACCAATTGTGTTCATAAAAAATAAGGATGGAACTCTTCACTTGTGTATTGAATATAGGATGTCAAACAAGGAAATGATCAAAAACATGTATCCTTTACCTAGCATTATAGGATGTTAAACAAGGCAATGATAAAATGCATGGAGCATCAATTTTATCTAAGATTGATCTTTGAGTAGGATATCATCATTTAAGGATTTATTAGTAAGACATTCTAAAATTATCTTTTAGGACTCAATATAGACACTATGAGTTCAGAGTTCTTCCTTTTGGACTAATGAATGCACTAGTAGCATTTATGAATCTCATGAACAATGTGCTCGGTGATTCTCTAGATCATTTTGTGTTGGTATTTCTAGATGATATCCTCATCTATTCACAATCTAAAGAGGAGCATCTAGATCATTTGAAGTTAGTTCTATAATAGTTATGGAAACATAAACTTTTTGGGAAGTTATCAAAGTGTGCCTTCTTTTAGAAAAATGTATAGTACCTTGGGCACATTATATCTATAGAAGGAATATCCATAGATGCTTAAAAGATTAAATTCATTATGGAGTGGTTGACACATAAAAATATACATGAAGTTAGGATTTTTATGGATTTCATTGGATAATATAGGAAGTTTGTGCGAAACATTTCTAAGATAACAAATCTTATTACCTCTCTTCAGCAAAAATAGAAATTTGTGTGATTAGGAAAGTGTGAGGAAGCTTTTTAAGAACTGAAAAGAAGGCTTACCTCAACACCATTATTAATATTTCCTAATCCAAATGGCCAATTATTTGTAATAACTAATGCTTCAAGAGATGATCTTAGAGGAGTTCTCATGCAAAAAGGTTCTATTATAGCTTATGAGTCCATAAAGTTGAAGTTGTATGGGAAACATTATGCCCTACATGATCTAGATTTGGTTCTAATAGTTTAAGCCTTACATGTTTGGAGGCATTATCTATTAGGAAAACTATTTGAGCTCAAGACTGACAACTTGGGGATCAAGAATATCTTCACCCAACCTAAATTGAATGCATGTCAGAGGAGATCGTTAGATTTATTTTTAAATTATGATTTTGATATTAACTACATATAAAGTAAATAAAATAGAGTTATGGATGTCCTTATTTGTAGAAGTTATATAGTTTTTTTGGATACTATCAGTAGTATATTTCATGATCTAAGTTAAATTATCTCTGGGAGATGAATTTTATGAATAGGAAAAGCTAGAATTAGATCAAAATGCTTAGGATCCTAAGTATGATGGATTCAAGTTTTAGGATGATGGTTTTCTTAGGTATAAAGGAAGGATTTATGTATCAAATAAGGAGAATTTAAGGAGTGTAGTAATCAAGGAATTACACCATGATCCTTAATCAAGTCATCCAAGTATGACTAAGATCTTGTAAAAGCTAAGGATATTATATTTCTTGAAGGGAATTAAGAAAGATGTTATAGATTTTGTTTCATGATGTTTATAATGTCAGCAAGTTAAAGCTGAGCATGTGCATCCTATTGGGTTACTATACCTATATATTATACTAGAATGGAAATGGTAAGTCATTATCATGAACTTTGTCCAAGGTTTTTTGATGTTTTAGAACTGACATGACATGATTTTGGTGGTTTTTATTAAACTCACCAAGGTAGCTCACTTCATTCTTGGTAATATTATAGATAGTGCACTTATGCTTATGAAGATATTCATGAAAGAAGTTTATAGATTACATGAGTTTCTAGAAAAGATTATTTTGGATATGTACCCAAAAATGACTTCTTGAATCTTATTGACTCTTAATTTTGATTTTCGTACATATTTGAAATTTAGTATAGTGTACCATCCAAAAATAGATGGACAAATAGAAAGGGTGAATCAAGTTTTAGAATATCTTCTAAGAATATATCTCATGGACCAGCAATACAGATAGGAATAATATCTTGCATTGTTGAGTTTGCCTACAAAAACTCATACCAATGAGCTCTAAAAAAGGCTTTATTTAAAGCATTATATGGAATAAGGTGTAAAACACCAATCAGTTAGGATAGTTTAGAATTTAGGGTAGTCTTTGCTCTAGATATGCTTATATAAATTGAAGATCGAGTTAAAATAATAAGGCAAAGGTTGAATGATTATAATGATAGACAAAAGAGCTATGTTGATCTGAAAACAATAGCAAGGTAGTTTTCAATGGGAAACAAAGTATTTGTGTGGGATAAACCATAGAAGAGCTCAATTAAATTTGGAAAATTAGCCAAGTTATATCCTAGATATGTGGTACCCTTTGAGGTCTTATAAGTTTTCAATACTTTGGTGTATAAGCTTGATTTTCCACCAGCATTAACACTCATACATAATATTTTTCATGTGTCTTATCTTAAAAATTATGTTTCTAATCCTTCTCATGTATTAGATTTGAATGCTTTACAAATTTGGATCCTAGAGTGGTCACAATAGAACAAGTCAAAATAATTGACACTTGTAAGCTTAGTTTGTGTAATATAGAAGTGTCACAGTGTAATATCTAGTGGGACCAATATTCTAAAGATATTTCCACTTGGGAAGATTATGAAGAATTTCTTAAGTTGTTTCCAAATTTATTTACTTAGTATTTTGTTAGATATTAATTTTATTTTATGATAAACACTATTTTATTTCATAACTTTTGTTGAAATAAGTGTCATCGAGATGATGACCAGCTTTGAGGAGAAGGATGTTACATCCCTATTTTCCTCTAGACTCATTAATTTGTAAATTTTTAGATTCTATGGTTAATGATTAGTTAATTTATTATGTTAAATGTTTAGATTAATAATATATTGATTATGGAAAGTATTTATTACTTATGATCATGGTCATTAACTTATTATTGGTTATTCATATTTTATTATGGTACATTATGATCATGGTTATTCAAATTCTTCAATTACAGTAGTTTATTATGATTATTTCATGATATGATCTAATTACTATTTATTATACTAAGGTAGATGCAGGATGGAGTCCACCCTCCTAACTATGACTAAGGAAGGGTATCATCGGAGAGGATGGAGCAGATGGAGACAAGTGGGAGATGAGACAATGAAGTTAAAGTCCTACACACATCACTTAGTTAGCAATCTATGTGTGTTTATGATTGGTTAATACTTATGGTTTGCAGCATTCATTATATTATTGACATGTTTCCTTAGTTGGTAATGACTGATTATCATTTATTCATATCACTTTAACCCTTGTTAAAGTGTTTAGTATGTGATTGCATATTTCTAAGGTTTTGTTGAGTTATAATTTACATATTTAATTTTTATAACTTATGCATTGATTATCAGAGTTGTTGCCAGAATCTGGATAATGTGAATGCAATGGAGACGTGATCACATGAGATGAAGCAAGTGCACACCACATAGATGCTAAAGCAATTTGAAATTATAAACGAAGATAAATTACACAAGACAAAATAGGAGAAAACTCAATATCTGATTAACATGAGATGGCCAAAGTGAAGAATACATATAGGAGAGCATGTAAGTAACTCCTCCACAAAAGGTGGTCAAGGAACCCCAAGAATAGACTATAACTCCTCCATGAAAGTTGGTGACAAGGTGCTAAGAATAGAGAATTAACTCCCATCAAGGGAGCTACTTATGACATTCTTATGACACTTATGACACATCTATGACACACATCTCCACATAAGCTAGCCTATCTCACAAATGTAGGAAAACTCCATGTATGCACAAATATAATTTCCCTAATTAATAAATAGGTAAAAATAAAAACCTACACTAATACCCCCCATAAGCGAATCTTAGGTGGGCAGTGTGGAAATATAAAATGGGTCCCGACAACTAGGCCTAATGAGGTACCCATGTACAAATGCAATCTCCCATAAGATAGAGAAAAGGAGAAAACCCATAGGAAAAAACTCCCCCCCCAAAAAAAAGAGAGACATAAAAGAAAAGAAGAGGCTAGAAGCCCCCCTAGAGATGATACTACTGCAGATGTAGACCACACCCCAAGAAGAGCTCATAGATGAATGAACTTGCTCTTAGTGAAAGGTTTGGTGAAGATGTCTGCAACCTGCTCTAAAGACTAGCAAAATATCAAGTCAATGACCTGACTATGAATAAGCTCTCAAATGAAATGCATGTGAATCTCTATGTGCTTGGTCTGCTAGTGCTAAACTAGATTCTTAAAAATTTGAATGGTACTCTGGTTATCACAATAAATGATGGTGGGTTGCCTGATAGGAATGCCAAACTCAAAGAGTATCCCTTAAAGCCAAATAGCCTCAGTAGTTACATTAATAGCTCCCCTATACTCTACCTTTGTGGATGATATAGCAATAGCATTTTGCTTCTTATTAGACCAACTGATAGGACTAGAACCTAGAGAGAAACTGTAACCAGAAGTGGACTTGCGAGTCTGTGAATCACCAGCCTAGTCTGAATCTATATATCCATCCAAGTCAACCTCTATACCAAATCTATAATGATTATCATATCTATGTGAACCCTATATGTAATGCAAAATCCTCTTAGCTACTTTCTAATGTAGCTCATGAGGTTCCTACATAAATTTGGAGACAAGTCCCATTGTATATGATACGTCAAGCCTGTTGTGAGTCAAGTAGATGAGACTACCAACAAGTTGTCGATACCAAGTGGCATCAACCAATGGTGAATAATAGTCAGCCCCAAGCTTGACTCTTGATAGAAAGGGAGTCAGAGATGGCTTGAAATTAGCCATGTGAAACTAAGCCAATAAATCAAGAGCATACTTAGGTTGTGTAAGAGAAATCCCTGAATCTGACTGTGAGATCTCAATGCCAAGGAAGTAGTGCAACAAACCCAATTCTATCATGTCAAATCTATCTTAATGAGATGCCTTCACTGCTGAAATAGCCGATAAAGAACTCCCAATGATCAAAAGGTCATCAACATATAGAACCAAAATTAGGAGCGAATCATTTTGCTATAAGAAGTAGACATTGGGGTCAGAATGGCACCTAGTGAAACCCATTGTGAGAAGGAATAAATCCATCTTGACATACCAAGCCCAAGGGGCCTGTTTGAGGCCATAGATAGATTTCCTAAGTCTTCATACTAAGGAAGAATCTTAAACAAATATTGGCGGCTACTCCATGTAGATCTCCTCCACTAGGTCTCTGTGAAGAAAGGTTCTCTTCACATCCATCTAATGCACATCCCAACCATGTGTTGCGGCAATAGCCAAGGTGAGTCAGATAGAAATCATCTTTGCAATAGGTGCAAAGGTCTCTGAGTATTCAATGCCTACCACTTGTGAGAAACCCTTGGCAACCAATCGTGCCTTATACTTATCAATTGACCCATCTGCTGCAAACTTGGTCTGATATATCCACCTACATCAAACCATATTTCTCCCCTTAGGAAGTGAATTCAAATCCCAAGTGTGATTTTTGATTAAGGAAGAATATTCTTCCTCCATAGCACTATCCCACTCAGGTACCCTTGATGCCTCTCGAAAAGTTTGTGGATCTGAAATTGAAGTAAAGAAGGCATGTGGATCTTTCTGAAAATCCCCCTTAGTACGTCTGTCATTTGTGGGATCTCCTACCCAAGTTCTAGCATTCTCAAGTGTTTGTCTAGGCCAAAGTGGCCCAGAAATGGGTGAGTTAGATGCTAACTCCTCATCCTCTGACTAACTAGAGGTGGATGACTCTACATCACTGTCCTCACTGTCTAAAATCGAAGAAGAAGAAGATGTCTCTGGCTCAAGAACCTACTATGGATGATCTAAATCTGATGAGGAATCATCATGAAGAAGTAGATTTGATAAGGGAGAAGAAGTGTCAAGTGTTGAGTCTCTAACACTCTCCTGAAAATGAACACTTCTCTCAATGAACAACTCATGAGTGACTGGATCTAGAAGGTGATACCCCTTAATACCATCTAGATATCCTACAAAGATGAAAGGCTTAGATTGATGTTCCATAGCTTTGTATTTCTTCTTCATAATGTGGGCCATGGCTGGGGATCTGAAAACCCTAAGGTGCTCAACATCAGGTTTCTTTTTATGCCAAACTTTAAAGGGTGTTATCCCTTTCAAAGCTTTATGAGGAGCCTTGTTTTGAATGTAGAAAGCAAAATTGATGGCTTCAGCCTAGTACTATGGTGCTAAGGATTTGGAGTGAATCATACAGCTACCTATCTCTTTCAAGAACCTATTTTTACATTCTACAACCCCATTCTATGAAGGACTATAAGTGACTATGCACTGCAAATCAATCCCCTCTATGGTGCAAAATTGCTCAAACCTAATGCTGACATACTCCCCTCCATTATCAGTTTGAATAACCTTGATAGATTTATCACTCTCTTTCTCAACAAGAGCCTTGAAGTCTAGAAAATTTTTAAACGCTTCATACTTTTGTTTGAGAAAATATATCCAAGTGTACCTAGAGAAATCATCAATGAAAGTGAGGATGTACTTGGCCCTTGTGAAAGATGGTTTGGGAAAGGGTCCCGATACATCACTGTGGACTAACTCCAAAGGTTGTGAAGCCCTAAAATCTTTTCCTTTGTCAAATTTTGCTTCAGAATGCTTCCCAAGGGAGCACCCCTCACAAATTCCTTTTGAGAATTAGACATGAGCCAAGCCAAGGACCATGTCATGTTTGTAAAGTTGCTCAAGGTAGCGGTAGTTAAGGTGGCCAAACCACTCATGCCATAATTTTCTAACTCCATCTAAATGAGTCAGCAATGTTGTTGGAGAAGAATTTGGTGTAAAATGTGAGGTGTATAACCTTGCTTGGTGATCTGCCCTACCCACTACCACTGTAGTATCACTATGCAACTCCCTAATAGCCACTAAATCTGGTGAAAACTCAACTCTCATGCCCTGACCAATGTGAGTGATTTGGTACACTGATAGGAGAGTGGTTGAAAGAGAAAGAATACTTAGAACATTATTGAATTTTCCTCCTTCCATTTCAACTGAACCTCTCCTTGCAATGGAAACTGATGTGTCATCACCCAAACTAATTAAAGTCATTCTACAAGGCTCTAAAGATGAAAACTCAACTAGGGAAGAGCCCATGTGGTGAGAAGCACCTAAGTCAATGACCCATAAAGATGAAGAAGCAATTGTAGCTATAAGTGCCTTGCCCTTTTCTTTCTCATTACCCTTGCCTTTTGCCTAGGTAGAATCTTGGGTAGATGAATTCTACTTGATGGACTCAAGAACACCTATGTTGTGCTTCTCTAGAAGATGAGTTAGGTGATCTATTTGTTTCTTCATGCATTTGTGTTCATCATGCCCTATCTTTTTACAATAGGCACACTTAACATTTTCCTTCTTAGGTTTAGCATTGGAGGATGAAGACTCGGTGTTGTTTTTGGCAGGATTGTTGTTTTCTTTCTTCTTCTCCTGGTCCTTGTTCTTTTTCTTCTTCTCCTTTGTTGAAGTCTTATCCTTACCATTTCCAGCTATCAATGCTTGGGGTTGAGTAGAGTTCATTGTGCCCATTTGGATAATTTTATCTTGCTCCCTAGTCAAGTCGGCAATGAATGAATCCAAAGAAGGCATTTTCCTTGTAGTGTCAAGGGCACTTTTTATGGCATGGAAAGTGGAGACAAAGACTGAATAGCTTGGACCTAACTTTGTGAGAATAGAAAGGATGAGTTGATCATCTTTCTTCTCTATCCTGCATTCTTTCAATTGCAATCTAAGGGCCTTAAACTTAGTGAATAAGTCCTGTAGGGTGTCAAAGTTGCTAGGACTTAGACTTATGAGTTCAGTTTTGAGCTCATGACCTCTCATCTCATCAAGCTTCCAAAATAATTTTTTTAAGGTGTCCCATATTTATTTTGGAGTCTTAGAGTTTTATAAATGGAAGATAAGTTATAGAGACATGGACAAGCTCAGTAATCCATAGGCTTCATCACTACGGTTGTACCACTTCACCTTTTCAGCACCAGTGTTAGGTTCTACTTCAGTACCCATGGTGATCTTATACAACCCTTTGCTTCTAAGAATGATTGACATTTTAAACATCCATTCATGATATTTGAAGGGTGTTAGGGGTTTAAGTTGAAAATAATCCATTTTAAGCTAAATTTAGGTGAAGTTGTGTTGATTGCAAGTTGTGAATTTATGCAGAAAGGAGAATGAAAGCAAAGATTTGCAAGTTGTGAAAAGCAAACACACCCCCCAAAAATTTTTAGCTCCCCCCCCCCAAATATTCAATTTCATGCTTAAAAGATGTTGGGCTCAGTTGAGAATGCATCTTAGAGTAATCAGTGTAAGACTTTAAGCAAATAGGATGTCAAACTTAGCCAAAAATGCATCTTGGGAGACCCAAATTTTTGGCAGTTATAAAGTAGTGAATTTTTGACAAATAAAAATCCTAAACTATGGATAATTTAATTAAAAACACTTTTTTAAAAAATGGCACCCAAATCTGAGCTATCATTTGCAAGATATTAAAGATTCAATTTCTCATAAACTAGTGTTTTTGCAAAAAAATAGCACTAAAATATTTTTAAAATGTCTATTTTGAGAGAGAAAGTGGCCTTCCAACCACTTGTTGGATTTAGCACAGAGCAAAGAATCTAAAGGAGGTTTTTTTAGGGGGAGTTGACCTCCTGCCAACCTGGGCCTCACCCTTCATCTTCATAGGTCAAAGATACAAGTTTTGAAAACCTTTAAACTACTTTTTTTTTAATGCTAATTTCAAATTTGACTTTAATTCAAAAATCAAATTACTGATTTTAGATCAAAATAATTATCAAAATCAGATTTACCAATCAGTAAGAGAGGGTGGGCCCACCAAATAGGCATTGAAAACCAAAAAAGCTCTGAAAAAAGGGTGTTCGCCAAACCTTAAAAAACTTCCATATCATCAAGACATCTCAGTCGGCCATTGGCTAGTTGCTAACCCTTTGGGCCTCATGGACAGATGAGAGATCCTTCCTTCCTAAAATTTTTCACTCACCTGAAAGACTCTGCATGGTGGGACTATGCTCTCACAGGGCTTTGGCATATGCCTCCAACCCGCAGTCAGAATAAAACTTCAACAGATTGTCAAAGCTCAAGTTCTTGTGGTCGGCTGGATTGTTTCTGTCCAATAGTTGTAGCACTTGCTTGAACATGCTCACCTCGTAGGGTATGGTAAGCACACCCTAGTGATTGAACCTAAACTCCTCCTCGGCCTTACTAAAGCCACAATAGATCTATACAAGATGTCTTGGCAAATTTTAACTCAGAGTACAATTTTTTTTAACAAGTTTCTATATGGATTTGCATGAGTTTTCAAGAAACTCTACCAAAACTCTTAAATGCAATGGAGTTAAACAAAAAAACTACTAAGAAAATAAAGTAATAATTTCAAAATAAACTAATAGCATAACCATACCAGAGTGGCTCTGATACCATATCGAAGTTGTTGCTAGAATCTGAATAATGTGAATGCAGTGGAGACGTGATCACACGAGATGAAGAAAGTACACACCACATAGATGCTAAAGCAATTTGAAATTATACAAGAAGATAAATTGCACAAGACAAAATAGGAGAAAACTCAATATCTAATTAACATGAGATGGCCAAAGTGAATAATACATATAGGAGAGCAAGTAAGTAACTCCTCCACAAAAGGTGGTCAAGGCACCCCAAGAATAGACTATAACTCCTCCATGAAAGGTGGTGACAAGGTGCTAAGAATAGAGAAGTAACTCCCATCAAGGGAGTTACTTATGACATTCTTATGACACCTATGACACATTTATGACACACATCTCCACATAAGCTAGCCTATCCCACAAATGTAGGAAAACTCCATGTATGCACAAATATAATATCCCTAATTAATAAATAGGGAAAAATAAAAACCTACACTAATATTGATGTCATTTTATGATATTTCTATAATGTAAAGTCAAATATTATAATTTATGGTGCAATAGTATCTCTATCTTATTTCATTATCTTGGTGTTGATTTGAACTTGGGACTTATTTTACCTAGCTTGAATACCATAGGTGACATTTATGTTTTAAAAGGAAATCATGTTTTAAATCTTTAATATTTTGAATTGGGTGTTTTAATAAATAGTATCAATGTGTGTGTGTGTGTGTGTGTGTGTGTGGGTGTGTGTGTGTGTGTGTGTGTGTGTGTGTGTGTGTGTGTGTGTGTGTGTGTGTGTGTGTGTGTGTGTGTGTGTGTGTGTGTGTGTGTGTGTGTGTGTGTGTGTGTGTGTGTGTGTGTGTGTGTGTGTGTGTGTGTGTGTTGATGTTTAATGGGTGATATATTTTTATTAAAATGATTGTTTTATTAATCAATGGCATGTTGTGTAGAAGGTCAATGGATAACCTTGGAGCATGTTAGATTTTATAAAGGTTATAGATTTAAAACAAGGAATAATTGTTGTGTTCAAATTTAATATTTTGATTTATAATGTTAACATGATTATTTAATTGGGAATATGTTGGGAATCTAGGGTTTTCATACTAATGGTTTCTAAACTATTAGAAGCAATGAGTATTAGAAAAAAAGGTGGAATTTCTTTAGTTTCATGTTTTCGATATGATTGTGTTTATATTGCATTAATAGGATTGTAGATGAGTTATGACGAGTTGCTATGCCAAAATTTTAGAAAATAAATGCAAAACTAGAGATTCGTTAGCAAAAAGTTAGTTTTGTGGTAGTTGTTTAGGGGTTTTGACATGTATATTGGGATAAAATGGAGATATATGGATTAAAAGGGTTTGAATAAGGCATAAATAGATGATAAGAGGTTGGAAAAGAAAGAATTCAAATTTTCACTATCTAGTTAGCAGTTTAGGTAGAGTTTGTTAAAAATTATATTTCTAAGTTAATCTTTTTGGAATGTTTTTTTTCTAAATGCATTGGTTAGTGTCATTGTTTTGTTGAAATATGTTATTGTATTTAAATATTTTTTTTAGAAAAATGGGTATATGTATTTAACCTAAAGATGGGTATGGCCCATCCACAAGGTTGAGCACATATAAACCTTACTCATAAGTAAAAATTTGTGCATTTTGTTATGTTTGGATAAATATATAGATAGAACCAGGGTTGCATTTTTTATTAGTAAAAAGGAAATGTGGGAGTCAGGTCATGACTATTTTTAGAGTATATTGTTGATGTTCTATTTTTCTCGAATCCTTCTTTCATTCCTTACAGAGGTTGTTTTTGATGCAATATAAATGGGTTGACTTTATTTTAACCCTATCAAACTTTTATGCACAAAAGTATTTTTGTTGTATTATTTTTGTGTTGAAAATGGGTTCAAGTGTTTAAAGGAATGTTGCATTTGACTATTTTTTGTAGTCAATCTTGGAATGATTCTGAGTTGTTACAAAAACAAAAATAATTGTACAAGGGTCATTTATAAATGACCATGGGGATGGGTTCAGCCCATCCACAAGGTCAAGTACAAATGAGACCCAAACCCTATATTTTAAAGGAATATGCTTATCAAGTAGGTAAGAACTAATCATATTTAAGGTTTTATGAATGTATTGGCTAAAATTTATTCTTTTTAAAACATGTAGTTGTGTTTCAAAAACTTTGGATGTTGAGTAAAGAAGAGGTCAAACCTATAGTTGTAGGTTATTATGGTTGCATTTAAATTTAATTATTCAATCAAGCTTTTAATATGTTGTTTCAATTATGGTATTTTAAAGTATTCAAACATTTAGCTATGCATTAGTGAATTTTGTATGCATGAATGTTGAATTATTGTATTATATAATGATTATTTTGGAAATAATTTTTGGATGATAATTGATTGAGGAATTTGGTTTTGATATAAAGTTAGATATGAACATGTTAAGTTGTAGCTCAAATATTTACATAATGAATATGTGATTGTATACTTTACAAAACAAAATGTGTTATCGAATCAATATTATATTATTATTACAATAGCTAGGGGATCAATTGAGATGTGAAAATATTGTGTTAATACAGTCAAGCTTGTAGTTGTTATAAGTGTGAGACATTTAGAAATTGTGTTCTTGATTGGATAGTTACTTGGAAAACTTAATTGTGTGATTTGATGTTTTAAGGTATTTAAACATTTCTTTTAAAACCTATAATCTGAATTGGATTGCCCATAAGGTTGGTTAAACTCAAACTATGAATGTAATATGTGTGTGTGTTTGTATGTGTGTGTGTGTGTGTGTGTCAATGGATTTATTTATATATACCCTATGGTCTTAATGGATAAATTATTTTATGAGTATTTAAATATTAGTTATAGCTTGTGATTAATAATTTAAAAGAAAATCTTCATTACATAATAAATTTTAAATATTTCATGATATATTAATAGACTAATATATGCTTAATAAACTCAGTATTGGCATAAATAACGTTTAAGGGTTATGCTAAGTATTATGCAGATTTGGGTTTTAGTGTAAGACCATTGTTTAAATTATTAATAATTTATTATTATAATTTTGCTTATGTTGATAATAATTAACTAAAAAAATGACTGAGAGTTTAATCAATTAGTTGTTTTATAGTATTATGATGCATTTAATGGAATATATGTGGTTATATTATTTCTTTGTATTCATGCATGTTGTGGCATTATTTATGAGAATATTTATATGTTTTAAATATATGTATTTTAAGTTAATATGCCTATCTAATATTAATTATATTAAATAGTAGGTGAAAAGGATTTCATGTACTCAATTCCCCTAATAGATAGATAGAGAATATCCAAATGAGTTATGTGTGAATTTGACTGATCTTGAGATCTTTAAAACTATATTAAAAATTCATCCAAAGTAATTTTAATGTTTTAAACATTATAAATTCACTTGTTTTATTTATTTTTCATGTATTTCATGATATCCTATTATAACACATTGTGATAGTTGTCTAAAAATATACTAGTTTTTAGTTGACTTTCTCAAGTTACACACTATCACTATTTGCCCATCCATGGAGGCACATTACCTTGTTGGTAGATTATGTGGAGGATCAATGGTCCATGGTTGGTGTGGAAAATTATTCAAATGATACTCTCCTACCCCTTCCAATAGTCAATCAATAGAGGCTTTACTTGTAATTACTTGTGGATATTAGTGAGTTCATTTAGACTTGTATGTTTTGTGGAACATTGTCTAATTATAATATGATATTAAGATATGTAATATTGTATACTTGTACTATTTGATGTTAATTTTATAATATCAATATTTAGTTGTTTATATTTGTACCTATTGTGATATTTAAACTAGTAGTGGTTGATTTATTAATTTTGGTAATTAAGTATCATTCTATGTTTTACTTGTGAAAGTAAATCAATATATTTATATAATGATCATTATAAAAATTAATCCTATGGTTAACTTGATGTTTAATATATTATTTTGCATAAATTTAGTTAAATTTCATTATTAATTATATTCATTTAAGGTAATTCATTATTGAGTTAAAAAAATTAACCTAGTTTTAGTTTAACCTTGAGGGGTTATTACATTTTAGTATCAGAGCTGAGGCTTAAAATATTGGACTTAATGAGTCCACTAACATATTATTATTCTTATATTAATCAGTAAGAATAATTTCATGTTGAAGGCCAGCTAGTGAGGGTACATCCAATCCCAATAATACTAACCCTCTAGTTAACCCAACTTAGTTTGCTACTAAACATGTTATAAAGTTTGATCAGATTATCATGGCCATGAATGAAACTAGGGACTAGATAGCATCCCTTTAATAAGAATTTCATGGTGATGTAGAGGAAAATAATTTGAATTAACCTAAATATCATCCTAATAAGCAAGAAGTTCATCAAGAACCTAGGCAAAAGGAGGTGCCTCAAGAAGTGAGAGCATATGTAGTTGTAGAGATTTTTTGAGATATGAAGAAATTTAATCCACCAAAGTTTGATGGAATTATTTTTGGAGATGGAGAAAAATAGTGGATAACTAAAATGGAGAATTATTTTGAGATTTAGAATTACTCTGAAGTTACAAAAGAAATTTAGGGACCTTACCAATTAGCTAGTGCAGTAATAACATGGTGGGAAAATACTAAATTAGAAATGAATCTTGACTTTAATACCACCACATGGGAATAATTTTTGACCTTTTTCAAATCATGATGGTTTTCCCAACTCTATTTTGATCAAAATTTGATAGTTTTTTAAAATTTAAATTAAAACCTTTCAGTGAATTAATATTGGGATCAATTCACCAAGCTCCTAAAATATGTTCCTTAATATCAGGTAGATGAGAGGTTTCACATCAAGAAATTCATTTTGGGATTAAAAATCCAAATTGGATGCAAGTTCGATGTGCATGGGCCATCTACTATGGATCAAGTCTTTGAAAAGGTAGTAAAGTAGGAGTAAAAATTGAAGTCACTTTCTTAGGTCAGAGATAAATTCAATAAAAAGTTTGGAATTCTTAAAAAAACATTTAGAAAAAAATTTAAAAGGATTGAAAACTCTAAAAATTAATTAAAAAATTAGAATGCAAAGTTTAGTAGTAATTCCAGGAATGGGAAACTAGAAAATGGTTTCAAGGGAGGTTTGAAGAGAAATCAACAATCTGATAGGAAAGGACCACCTTGTGGATGCTTCATATGTGGAGGTGATCATTACACTATGGAATGTACTCATGGTAAATTAGATGGTAATAGTATGGGATTCACTCCACAACAAGGATCTTTTTAGTAGAGAATTCATACATCTATTAATAAATGACAGGCTAAGTTTCAAGCTTTTCCTATTAATCTATCACGTACTTTATTTGGTAATTTGATTTTAAATTTTATTGACACATAAGCTACTAAATTTTTTATTTCTCCTAAAATGCATAGAAAATTATCAAGAAAAGCTAGAATTATGGCAAATGCATGGTTAGTTCAATACAAGAATAATCGATAAATGTTTGGTCAAAGTTGAGATCAAACTACCCAAATTCACTATAGTAGTGGATCTATATACAACATCACTAGGGTCATATGATGTGATCCTAGGAGTAAAATAGTTAAATCAGCATAAATATAAGGTATATTATTTTCTTAAAAAGGTTGAATGTCTAGATGATTTGGGAAAACAAACCCAAATCTAGGGAATAAAAAAGGAGCTTAAACTTAGATATATTTTAGCAATTCAGTTGAAAAAATCACAAACAAAAGGGTGTCAATCATTTATTATAAATATAAATGAGATGGAGGAATCAAATGAACCTTCCATCGAATATTTTTCTTTTCTCTAAGATTTTTGAGATGTTTTTCCTAAAGAATTATTAGGTTTACCACCTAAGAGAGAGTTTGATTTCTCAATTGACATCATTCTAGGGTCTGAAACATAATCTAAATTCTCCTATAGAATGATGACAACTAAATTAGTAGAGTTGAAGGCTCAATTGCAAGAGCTATTGTCCAAATATTTGATTCAACTGAGTGTATCACCATGGGGTGCACTAGTTTTATTCATTAAAAATAAGGATAGAACCCTTAACTTTTATATTAATACAGGATGTTGGCCAAGGTAATAATCAAAAATAGTTATCCTTTACCTCATATTTATGATATCTTTGATTAAATGAATGAGTTTTTAGTTTTATTTAAGATTTATCTTTGAGCAAGATATCATCAGTTGAGGATTTGTGAGGAAGACATTCTGAAAACACATTTCAAGACTCGATAGGCACACTATGAGTTCACAGTTACTCTATTTAGGCTAATGAATGTACTAATATAATTTATATGAATCTCATGAATAGTGTGTTTATGGGTTATCTAGATCTTCTATATTGGTTTTTATCCTCATCTACTCTTCTTTAAAAGAGGAGCATCTAAAGCATTTGAAGTTGGTTATGCAACATTTATGGAAACATAAACTTTTTGTTAAGTTGTCAAAGTGTGCTAGTGATGTAAACTAGATTTATAATCACATTCAGGTCCTAATTTTGTATTTTTAACATATTTTGATTATTTTTATATTTTTTCCATATTTTACTTTTTTATATATTTTTTAATTTTGACACAAGATCAATAGAGGCCAGGGGATAAAATGTGGATTCAAAAGTAAAAGAAAGGTATAAAATATGAATAATTTACAATATGTGTCAAGGTAAATTATGCAATAAATACAATGGAATTTCCATATATGAGAAAGATTCCCCCATTATATATTGAATTAAAATTGAAATGCATGTGGTGTATAGAAAAGGGATGCAAAGGAATAATTATACATCTTTGTCTCGTAAAATTTACATTTTTCAATGTATGAGCAATATAGTACACAAAATAAAGATTTTAAATGAATAATATTATTTTTTAGACTACCACTAAATATAATATCAAAAAATTGGATGTATTAAGGATCTATTTTCTCATTTTTTGATGTGATTGTGTAAAAATCTACAAGTCATTATCGACTAGTTTAGGATAGTAACGATAATCAATATTTATTATTTCTAGTAAACATTGTATATGATATAAAATATATTTTTCTCTATTCAAAATATGAAACCAACATAATAAATGGAATATGATGGTAGTATCAGTTAATTGTTTTGGACTATTCAAATCAAGAAATGGAAAAATAGAGCCAAGAGGGCAAAAAGACACAAAAATCATAGGATATAAGATTGGATAAAATCAATCACATTTATAAAAACTAGAATAATAGCATGATGAAGAAATAAAGAAGCTATGTACAATAAATTTTTTATTTTTTTAATTATTTGAATGTTTTTAATAATTTAGAATATTTAAAATTGAAATGTGCTAACCAATTATCCCCACAAGAGGAGAATCACAAAAAGGATATTAAAAAAAACATGCAAGTGTCACCTTTCATGGAACAAAAGTGATAGATGTGTATGACTCAAAACAAAACAAAAAAGGAATCAGGTATTGTACTTAAAGTAACTAGATCACTACTCATGTAATCCCATGTGGGAAAAGCAACTTTGTGGGACCTAAGATGGTTTGAAATATACTAAGGATTAGTATAAGGTTGTTTCAAATGTTTTTTTCTTTGTTGAACATGTTTATTTGTATGTATCACCAATTTAGAATTTTTTGCATGTGATGGTGATTTTTGTGAACTTGCCACCTTTCTCTAATATAATGCTTGCTTTTACATTGGTTGCTTTTGAGACTTTGCACCTTTCCCTCAATTTCTAATATAGAAATATTTTTCATAATTATATCAATTATAAATGTGTTTTGTTATTGAATAGATGAATCAATGCATTAAGTTGGTGTATGGGAAGAATGAGGTACCATAGATTATACTCTATCTAATTCTTGAATATGTGACCACTTGGTTTTACTAAAGGTATTTTAGGCATCTATTTACTATAGAAGGTAAAACAGAAAGGTTTTTTAACCAATGACATCCTAATATCATTTTAAATACCCATTATATAGTAGAACTAGAAAAGGAGTGGATAATATAGTAAGACCCACCTAAAGAGGTAACACAAAGTGTCCCCAAGTATTTTATTGTTTCTCATTGAATGTTTTGACACTTTTAGATGTTTCTTATTTATGATGTTATGTCTAACCCATTGAATGAATAAATTTTCATTATACATGCATTCTCACTTGATTCATTATCAACTAATACACTATGTATGGGTTGTTGACCAATGTATGTGTATATACGTAAAGCATGGGAATCATAATCATCATCCACTATCTCATTATCATAAAAAGTGATAATAGGATGTGGTTTGGTGATTTTAATAATTATAGCAATAATTCCATCTAATGGATGATCATATTCCTTAAGAGATGGTTATGCATTATATGTATGATGCACTATTGAATTATCCTTATTTATTTCATAGTTTGAGAATGGATCACTAGAAATATTTAACTTGGAATTTTAATTCTATTTTAGCTTTGGTTATTCTAAATAAACGCTTACCTCAATGAATTTGTTATCAATAAGATCTTGAATTTGGTGTTTAACCTTGAAACATCTATTTGTAGAGTTTCCATTGTATCTATGGTTTTCAAAATATGCATTGATATTGAATGATACTTTGAGGTCTAATCATGTCAATCTCTAGTGGTGGAGGTAGAGGAATGAGATTGTACTCAAGTAACTTTTGTATAAAGTTATGGGATAGTTATGGTAATTGTTGACAATTTTGACCTCACATGTCAAATTGTCATCCCTACCATTTAAAACTTTGTGTACCATGCCAGTTTGTCTTCTGAGTCAGTAATTGGTCCTAAAAATTCATTTAATAATCCATGTTTATTAGGTCTTAATGTTGTTTAAGTGATTTAATGTCTTTTTCTTCGATTGTCTTGTACTTGTCTAGTCATTTCTTGGCCTTTTTGAGCTATTTTCAATGGTAAGAAGAGTATATATTTTATTTATAAGTTCATATCATGTTTCAAGGTAATTTAATCCCATAAAAATAAATAATTAGGTTGATCACATTCTAGACTTTGTGACTCACTTTTATGCAAAATCTGACTATTTTTTGCCATTAAGAGAAGGTTTTGATAGTATCTGATCAATAAAAATATCCATTCCATATTGTTTCACCTAATTTAACATGTTATGGAGTTAATAAAATATTTTAAAACATTTTGTTCAAAGCTTCATGGTGAAAATAGCATTTTTAGTGCAAAATCAGGCCTTTTTGAGGCATTCAATTTGGTTTTCAAAGGATTTTTGTGAGAAAATAATAATTGAGAATTCATTAGGTCCTTAAAATGTCATATTAGTGTTTTTTATTAGGTTATATGTGAAAATTTTTAAAATATAACTTCACTCCAATTTTGACCTTCTTGCATGCCTAGAAGGGCAGTTTTTAAATGCTTGATATGAGAAGAGGAGAGAGAGTTAAGATCTAAAAATTTGGAAATTTTTAGGTGTCTAAGTAAGATTGAAATTGGTGGAATTTTTTTGTGTATTTGTTCCCTCATATTTATGAATAATATCTAAGAGTGAGAATAGGTCACTATAGCCTATGCATCTGAGAGGGATCTAGTCTTGGGCTTATTTCTCAATATTAGTAAATAATGAAGAGTAATTGTTTTGGGTAATATCCTTCCATGAAGGTAATTATAGTATAAAATCTCATTCCTTTCACTATTTTTTTGAGTGGTTTCATGGAGTAGTTTTAAAGAAAAGTTTGAGTTCTTCATCATATTTTTCATATTTACAGGTTATTTTTTGATGATCTAAGTCATGAAAATACCTGTACATGCAAGTAAAAGTTCCCAAGTTTTCATTATGAGTGGGTCTTTTTGGTGGATTTCAATCTTAGTGTGATTCTTCAAAAAGGTACTAATACACTTTTTGAGCTTTTTTTTAATGTTCTTATCCAATAAAATTAGATCAGAGATGTTATAAAATTATTTGAGTTTATAAAAAAGTTATAATATGCATCATGATCCTTTCCAAAACCTCAAATTCCTCATACCATGTGGATTTTTGCCACAGTCTATACATTCAAGAATGAGTACCTTTAGGCATAGTAAACCTAATTAGTCTCATAATCTCAAGGAGTTGTCAAGGTAGAATATTTTTATTTATTTTCAAGCATTAGGTGCATTTTATTTCATAGATCATGGCAAAATGTCATTAAAAATCAATATTATGCTCTCAAATTCAAACACACAATCACCCTGCTTACAGACCCCTACTTTCATTCAATTTTCACCTTGGTGGTTGAATAATGAGGTCCTATGAACATTCAAAGATGAGGCATGTTAAATATTGAGAGGTTACTTTCCTTAAGGTCTCAACATAGGTATTAAATCATTCAATACTAGCACACACCTATATGTCTTCAACATTCATCAGCACCTATAGGTGCCTTCAAGTAGATCAACCATATGTAATGAGAGATTTTAATCCTATTTCAAGTTTTCTAAGGTTAAAATAATCCATATTAAAACCTTGAAGGAGTCTAAGATGGATCATAAGCCCATTTTCTATGCACAAACTTTATCCATCTCCATTTCCCCTGTGTACTAAAGAATCTACACCTATAGGTGTCCTAACAGGGAGGTGCACATTTTCATGAGGAACCTAAGCAAGTTGAGAAAATTGAATAAGGTCTTGGGTAGTTGGAAATAACATGTGGATCCACAACAAGGAAGGAGTGAAGAGCAGATTATAAAGTTGAATGCCTTTCTTTAAGAAGATAATTTAGGGACAAAATCCCTAAAATAAGAAAATAGTGACCTGTAATTTTTTGAGATTTTCATATAGATGGTCAAAGGAGGTCTTGACCACTCCAAATGACTCTCTTTATTAGCCCTCATATTGGGCTGAAATTTTCAATAGAGGGAGAAGGTTTGACTTCAAGCACAAGCAAGTAAGAGGTTTCCAACTTTGGCATTTGATCACTACCAATTTTTAGTGACTTTTATAGACTTTTAACCCTCATATGACCTCAAAGATCTAGCTACAACTTGTAATGAGGATCATTCCATGGTTTAATGATACTATCAAAATTCATGGGAGTCTAAATGTGAAATCCTATGTAATTTAAACCTAAAGGGGTGTTTTTTTGCCTTCATGAAGCCATTCACAGTCTGTACATTATCTTGGGAACATCACCTATAGCTAGTACTAAGATAAGAAGCATTCATGTCTTTGAAAGGAGTTTGCAAAGATGGATAATAGGATATTTCAAAGACATGACCAATTTTTTAGAGGGCTTGTTACCCCACTATTCATCAAACCACTCCTACAACAAGATGGTGAACACCTATAGCCATCTCACTCAAGGAGGCTTAATATAGTAAAGTAAGCACTTACAATAGGCTCAAGCTCAAGAAGACCATGGCATGGTGATGTTTGATCTCTTTACATGATTGGAAAGTCTAATTGACTTTTAAAATGGGGAATGTCCTAGTGAATTAAGGTGACTTAAAGAGTGGGTAAGAATAGTCACATAAGTAAGCACCTACAGGTCTCATATCTAGCCAAACAGTCACTTCAAAGATCAGGCTTGTCACATGTTCTCAAAGAGTCCTATCTAAGCCAAGAATGTATCTCATAATATTGTGAGGTGTTCTTATAGGGTCTAAGGTATTAATGGTGTAAAGAAACCTTATAAAATGATCATTATACCTCACCTACAACCATCTCACTCAAAGAGGCCTAATACATGAAATGGATACCTACAATAGTCTAAGCTGACCCTACAGTCAGCAAACCTAAAGGTAAGGCATGAAGGTTGAAATGAGGATGAGTTTCTTGGCATGGAAGGTATATAAAACATAATGAAAATTGAGAATAAGATTATCTCAAGGAGAAATGACATAGGTTTCAATTATAAAACTCACCTACAACCAACCAAAGATTCACTTACAGTAACATCACAAGCAAACCTATTGACAACATACCTTTTAGGCATAAGGGTTGCATTGAAGTTAGGGGTTTCTTAGTAACAAATAAATTTCAAAGGAATCTAATATTACCTCACATATTAATTATAATACACTATTGTCAAGATGATCCACCACTCTACTCAACCAAGAGGTAGATATGAGCACCTACATATTGGTAAGATAGCAATATGGGTTGAATGCAACAATTAGTGGATTGGTATGGCTCCAAATATGTCATTAGTGTCTTTCAAGATTTCAAGAATAAAAATATAATTTCAATAGTAATTGAATTATGACCTAATTAATATGGTTTAGTTACTTATATAACCTCCTAAAGGCCTCTTTATGCCCAAGAAGTCAACCTACAGGTGGGCTATGGGATGATGACATGGGTGGAACCCAATTGATCTTAAGAATGGCCTAGATTCAAACATAACACTTGTGTTTTTCAATAATTTAATGAATCTAAGAGTCTTATAAGGAGATTATAAATGCAAAATATATGCATTTGAGAACCTATATGGGTCTTTTAATCTAACATATCCACTTATAAACAAGTTAAAGCCACCTAAACACCTTGAAAAGGTTGGATTGAGAAATGAGGTAGTTATTAGGTGAATGGATTGAATTTGCTTTTATAAAGAGGATTGAGGTTTTAAAAGTGTCATAGAGTATTAAAAAATTAAGTATATGACCTATTTTAGGTTTGATATTACACTTACAACCATGTTGCTAAATGGAGGGTTGCATGTTCTAAAGAAGGTAGAGTTTCAATTGCAAAGTTGGTCTATTTAAAGAGAGTAATATACCATTTTTCATAGGGTTTATCCTTGATGAATCTTAAAAATTAGAACCTATATTAAGGCATGGTCCTTATTTGAAACCATCATCAGTCAATATTCAAGTGAAAGAAGTGTATACACAAGGTCTCTAGCATATGCAGTCAACTGACCCCAAAGGGAGTTCTCATATGCAATGAGGATGACAAGTGAGTTGTGTTCAAGGTTAAATAAATGAGATAAGACTTGAGTAATATTTTAAGGTGTCAAATATCATCCAATATATTTCTATACTCATTCAAGCAACAAAGTTACACCTACAGCTAAGAAGGGTATACACCGTCAATATTTGCATGGATTCCTTGCCATTTGGAGGGTTTATGAGGAAGAAAGTGAGAGTTGGGAGTGATAAATGAGTTTAAAATAATTTAATCATAACCATAATGGTATAAATATGTTATAAACATATGGAAATCATGCAATTAAGATCTCTAACCAAGCAAAATACAATCCATATACCAATTTTACACACAATTAATGCTTGAGAAGTTTGCCTTAGGAATTTTGGAAGTTGAGGGAGCTATATGCATCAATTTTACTTGAATTTTGGTACATATGGTCCTCATGACCTAAATAAAACCATAATTTATTTTTTTAATGATAAAATAGGGTACATATTTTTTTTATCTCAAAAATAGGCCACTTTCAAGCATGCATGAAGGCAAAAAATGGTAGAAAAGTGACTAAAATGAGTGTTACGTGTCTTGGAAACACTTTGGAATGCTTTGGGATGTTGAAATAAGATTTATTGAGATTAAAAAATAATGAAATAATATCATTAATGGTGATAAAATACTCAAAAGTGTTGGTGAGTAACCATTTGTAGTAAAACCCCATACATCTCAACTAGGCCTAAAGCCCAA
This sequence comes from Torreya grandis, assembly GCA_037957365.1. NCBI lineage: Eukaryota > Viridiplantae > Streptophyta > Pinopsida > Cupressales > Taxaceae > Torreya > Torreya grandis. The sequence goes on from JARHVA010003849.1 coordinate 1,758,183, forward strand.
ATCAGAAGTCATTGACACATTTTGATTGAATTTTTTAAGAATTTAAATCCATGGATTAATGTTTTTTTGGATATATAAGGTATTTATAAACTCTTTTTATGAATAAAATCCCATAAGAAAATAATTTTTGAGCTTAAGACTATCACAGGGTGCACAAATTAAAGAAATCAACTTGATAGGCCAAGTTTGGATGTTCACCCCATCAAGGAGGTTTAGAATTGAACCTCAAGGAGTTATGGGATGTTTTATGTGGTATTATACTTAAAATTTTTGGAATTTTTTCCTAGGTTATACATCCCATTTTTATGAAACATCCTTAAGGGTGAAAACTACCAAAAACCCTATTTTGAACTAGTTTGCAAATATTGAGTTGGATAAAATAAAAATGGAATATATGATTCATTAAACATACAATATTTTATAGGGGACTCTTATTTTATCCTTAAAATGGTTTTTTATATACCTTCGCTTGTACAGGTTGGAGTTAAGATAGTATTTTTTGATATTTTAAGCTAAAACAAGGGTTCTTGAGCACATGAAAAGATGACAATCACTATGAGGGAAATATTGAGAATATTTTTACCTAATAAAAATAAAAAATCCATAATAATACATCCAAATGTTCCAAAACCATTCCATTCTTTTGGGCCAGTCAGAAAATGCCTTCAAAGGACAAGCCTTCCAAAGGCCATTTCATGATTTTGGTATTTCTAGGGGGTTACATACCAAAAAAATTAACATGGAAAATGGTGTGGGGATTATAAAATTTAATAAAAAAACCTTTTTAAGGTTTCACACATGTGTGAGCTCCCAGATGCAAAATTTCTCTGCTAGGCCTAAAAGGGCTAATTAAGCCTAATTTGGCAAGGAAATGGGCTAGAAAACACACTTTCACTTGGATTTGTATCACTAAGTTTTTTAAAAAGATGTAATAGGATATATGGTACCTGTAAAAATCCTCATATTCTCACCAAAACTTCCATATTATCTTAGACAAGGAGCTTTGCTTAAAAAAGGGCTACAAGGAATGCATGGGAAATGCATAGTGTGGGTGTCAAGTCAAGTTTGTTGGAGTGGTTTATTATTTCAAAAATATTTAACCAGGTCTTGTGTTCCCTAAATAATCCATCCATGGTTTATATATTCAGGTTTGAATCAAATGTGAAGAAAACTCCTCCTTTTCCTTCTTTGCCTTAGTGCAAAATGAGCATTTCAAGGAGCTAGAAGACAAAATAATTGCATATAACCTCTCATAAGGAATTAAAATGATAATTAATGATATGGTACACCAAATATGAATGTATAAAAATTAAATTCACGTCTTGGTAATATTTCAAATGTTTAAAAGGTCTTTAAACTCCAAGGAAAGCTTATTTCTTCCTTCAAATGCCACCTTTCAAGACCAAGTCAAAGTTATCTTCGAGAGATATTATAAGATTCCTATGAATTTTGGATAATATGTTTAAATATTTTAAGATTCAAAATAATACTTGTTCCATTAATTTAATACCTATTTTTAAGGGTGGAGACTTCTTCTCCAAGAATCTAGTGAGGTTATGCAAAAATGAAGGCACCAAAGTTGGTCAAACACTACTTTCAAGGGATAATACTCCTTCAAGATTTACAAATACATGAAAAATTAAATGATACACCCTATTCCAAAGGATGAAAAAATTATTAATCAATAAATTCAATGTACCATTTTTGGAGAGGAAAGATTTAAGGTTTTATTTCCTAGTTTTGGGGATCTTGTCTCCTTCTCTCTCCTCTCTCAACTCTCTATATGTAAGCCAATTTTTGGCATTAAAAAGGATCATTAACATGATTTTTTTCAATTAAATGTTCAAAAAAAAATTACTTTTCTATATTTATGAGTAAAGACAAAATTGACACCTCCTCAAAAGCTTGTTTTAGTGTATTTTCATAGTTTGTTGGGAGATGAAAGTGATAGTTCTTGATTCCTCTCATTTTATCCTTTCCATAATACCTATTTGTATGTGTTAATATAATCATTTAATTTTTCATATTATTCTCTAATAATCTTGTTTTTATGGCAAGTGCAAGCTTTCTTTAGTGTCTTTAAGCGACCTATTGAATAGGTGCTTTAGATCATGCATCAAGCCTAAGCCTCTATGTGAAATATTGATTTTTGGAGACTTAAATTTGAGAATTTTAGTTAATTTTATGTTATTATTCATCATATAAGTTAAAATTACATAAATTGAGGTCATATTTTGGTGTATCACCCTAATTAGATAGGTTTTCATTTCAATTTACCTTCTTCCCTTTTCCTTTGCAAGATGGTAGTGTAGATTAGGGATCCTAATTGATACATAAAGGGGAGATATCTCTTATAATATAGAGATTAAATCCACCTATTAGGCCACACACAACCTAGGATTTTATCCATGTTACTTTAGACTATGAAAGCCTAAAACTACCTTCACAAGGGTACAAGTCTAGAAGACAACAAAAATCTAGAGAATTTACTTCTTGGTTGATATGATAAAACAAGATTATTTGAAGGTTGAGATACAACATTTATTATGTTATTTACATTATTTTTAGTATTTATTATATTATCCTTTAAATATGTTTTGATTTGAAATTTTATTTATGAAGGCTGTATATATATATGCATATTTGAGCTTGTTTAAAGTGATAATGTTGGCTTTTGTTTCTATTATTGTATGACAAAGATCCTCAAATGATTTAAATTTATTTAAAATGATTTAATCATGAAATTTTATGTTTATAGTGAGGGAATATTTATAGTATAGGCATATTTTTACATTATACAATTTTTATTTTGCTATGGCCATTGCATTTATCATATTGAGATACTTAGACTAATTAAATGTGACTATATTTTGTTTATACTATTTAGAGTGCTAAATTTTATGGATACTACACATTATTATGTGTGATGATGGAATGTATTTATTATGTATACTATATTTACTTATTCTATGATGTTGATGTTATTGCATATTACATGGTGTTAGAATTATGTCTGTATTATATTGTGTGATATTTACTCTTGTGTGAAATTTCATGCTCCATGAGTGACTATTAATGAATAATACATTGTGTGATATTTGAGTGGTAACTTACTTGATTTTTTGAGTGCATTGATTATGTGTTATCAATTAATTTCAAGTTGTGTCCAAGGTTCTACAGTATCTATCATGGCCATGTGTTTATGTTGAGTCAGATTCATGCCTTATCTTGAGTGATTTTAGGTGTCATGATCATGAAATTATGTTTACACATGTATTCATATATACATTATTATTGATTTTTGGTGTTTTGAATCATATCACACATCCTTATATTTATGTATAATGCCCTGATTCATATCATGCATTTTTTACATGGCTTACGACTCAATTCATATATATGTGATGATTAATCCTTTGATGAATACTAATAAATGTCTAATTTATAGATCTACTTGGAATGACACTTATATGCCTTAAGATACATGTTTCAAATGTGTGTGAATGATCAAATATTTGTATGATGGCATGATACAATCATGTTAGCACACATGCCTTGCATGCTTACATATTTTCTATATAAGATGATGCATATAACTCTATTTTTTTGAGATGAGTGATATTCAGGATACATCCCTCACTTAAAAATGGGGACACTATATACCTTATCAAAGATATTCAATCCTTGATAGATAGTTGGTTTAGATATTGGGATAGATTATAATTCATATGAGATAAATTAGGATAGATTATGAGTTAGTTTTATACAAATTAAGATTTAGATTGGGATAGATTGATATATTTACACATATGTAATGCATATATGAGGAATTTTACAATACTATGATGAACTGGTAATAAATTCTATGACATAATGATACAATTCACTAGGATCAAATTGAGTAAAATTATTAGATTTCATGGGTTAGATTATCATATTGTATTATATTATCATATTAAGACTAAGTGACATACAAATTATGACATTTTATATCACATTTAGGTATATATGGATCAAATTTTGGTGCATGAATTTTATTCATGCATGTAATTTTATATTTCTATTAATGGTAATAAACGTAACTATGAAATCACTTTTAATTTAAAATTAATCTACAACAATCAATTTATATTTTCCATACTTACATACAAGCTTAATTGTGGGCTCCATTTTGGCACATGAGTCTAGTATAGGTTCCACCAAAATAGTTATGATCATATTATGACGGGTGTAGTTAATGTCTTCTAGGTTGCTCAACTACTAACACTTCTTAATCTAAAATAAGTGTTGAGGCATATTATTCTCAACCCATGGTTTT
>JARHVA010003849.1:1770000-1808063 GCA_037957365.1 Torreya grandis
ATGGGAAGGCATAGGTCAAGGAGAAGGTCAATCATTCATCTAAGAATGACCTTCAAAACCCTACTAAGAAAGTGAAGGTACAAGCCTCATAAAATCATAAAAATATTTCTAGAGTACTCTACATCTTTTTGTATGGTGTGTAGAAAACTTATACCAGATATTATATTATTTATAGTGTTTAGGAATATACTCCAGAAATATCTTAGGAGGTGGTAGGTTCTTGTCACTATAAGGTTGTATTGCTTCAGGATGAATTGCATCAATGTATTTTCAAATATTTTAGCAATGTGTCAAAGTATGTATAGTCATGCTATGAAAACAATAATCATGCCTAGGATTATTTGATTATGAAAGTCAACTATCAAAATCAAGAACTAATCCTTGAGGCTACCATTGTGCTAGGAATATATAGTATTCTTGACAATACTTAGCCCAATGATTAAACTCACAATATGGCTCATATTCCCATCATCTAAGTGTAAATTCAATCTTAGGCATGGGTATGACATCATATAATAAATCATCATGATCCAATCATATAAGAGTAGGCTCATGAGTAGGATCTGTAGGTGTAAGAAATGGCTTCGGTGTGGTTCAAAGTAATGTGGCCAACATCTCAAGAAGAATAATGCATAAAGGATCAAAAAATATATCAAACTAATATGGTCCAGTCATGGAATTATCAAGGAGCATACTCCAAAGAGGCTTGATAGTGACTAGAGTAGTATGTGAGGAAGCTAGTATTTGCTTCATCTTAGACCTAAGAACATCAATCAAAGAATAATAAATTATTAGATGCAGTAAAAGGAAAAGGAACAACATCAACTAAGTGAATACTATGTAAATGACAAACATAAGAATGTTGTAAGGAAGATCAATAATGAATAATTTCCATGTTTTTGGTCTGGGCATAACTAGCTAAGAAAGGATCATCTATAATATATCCATCATCATAATCAAGTGTGTAAATATCAATATAGAAAGAATAAATCAATCGATTAGTCAAGGAAAAGTGAGGAATTTATTGTTTAGGCATAATTATTGAAGCGGTTATTTCATCAATTGACTTTTTATGAGAACAAGTTGTAAAGAAGGGGGTAATTGAGTGATAATGCTAGAAGGGAGATCCAAGTTTTTTAGCTTAATAATTATCTCATCAAGATCATCATCATTAGAATATAAGAGGTTAGGTTGGATTTTTCCCATAAGTTCAAGGTGTCCATTATAGCCTCAATTAAAATTGATAAGACAATTGAAGCATTTAGATTCATAAAAGGGAATAATAGGCAAAGGTTCAAGGGTATGTATGTTAAAAACACCACATTCTTGACATTATTCAAAATTTAAAGGGTTAATATCACCTTAAATCTTATATATAACCTTTTTGGGAAATTTTTACACATTAACATGAATAAGAGGTTATGTCTCACATGTGATTCATTCAAGTTCAACCAAGTAAAATATTATAAGATAATATAAAATTGAAAAGCAAAACCTTAAAACTAACCATGATAAGAGTGACCATGATAGGAATCCAAACACATCCAATGGGAGGAATTTGTCTTTGATCATAGCCTTGATATGTGCTTTGGATATATTTGAGGTTGCATTAAGAGTATCTATGATTTTCTATGAAATCAATGGAAGTAATGCAAGTGATTGACCCTTTATCAATCAAAGCATGCTTGAGTTAAATATCAATAAATTTAACACTAATGAATAGGGGAGGATCATCTCCATGAATTAATATTTCATCAAGGATCATGGAATCAATAGGGAATTCAAGTGATAAAGAAGCATCCAAAGTTTCATCAACATGAATGGACATTTATCTACACTACTAAAGGGTATTATCCTTACATCTGGGTAAGGTGGATTCTTTCCTTAGAGGTAGAAGTTGAGGAATTCTCATTTTTAATAAAATTTGCATCAATTACTTGCAATGATGATAGGGAGTCCTCATGAGTTCAAGACAATGAATTTGAAAGGGGATTCAAGAAAGTTATGAAATAAGATCCAAATCTTCATATCCTAAGGGAACAAAATCATATTGAGATAAATCTGCATAATTTCAAATTAAATCAATTGTTAGATGAGGGTAAGTTCACTTAAACTAAGTGGAAAAATATTTATGCACCAAAAATAAAAAGACAACATTGAGTTGGTCGATTCAGTTTGTTTTGTAGAGGAATTGGAAACTACATGCATTAAGCTAGTTGATGCAATAATGTGAGAAGAAGTAGTATTATAGTACTACATTAATTTGGTGGGAGAAATAGGCAACATCAAGCTAGTTGATGTAGTTTTTTTATGAGAATTAGAAACTACGTGCATCAAGTTGGTTGATGTAGTAATGTGAGAACATGTAGTAGTATAGGACTACATTGATTTGGTCGATGTGGTATTTTTATAATTAGTAACTTGAACATAGTAATTTAGTCTAGCCAATACAATCAATTCTAGTCTATAAATATCTAATTATATTTGGCTAACCAATGTAGTTGATGAAAAATTACTAGACTATATCAACCTAATTAGTATAGTCTCTATTGTAAGTGCATTGAGTTGGTTGATATAGTGAAAATAGAGGGATTAAATCTAATGAATTGTATTAGATTGACCAATACAATGAGGGAATAATTATCAGATTATATCAAGCTATTTGATATAGTAAGAAACTAAGGTAACTACATCAAGTTCATTGATGTACTTATAGGATCTGAGTTCGTATTATACATCCAAAAAATTAGATGGATATGTGTCTTATATACTCATATGAGTAGTACAAGTATTATAAGTATAATTTGGATATAGATCTATGTAATATATTATATGTCTCATGTTGTTCATGTTGAATACATTTTCATCATCGGTAGATGAATGGGGGTCAACTAAAGCTTCAACAACATTAGAGGTAGGGGTTAAGTAGTCTTAGATTGATGATTTAGAAGTGGATATTTATAGATGGAAAGATGAACATTATAATTATTGAGAAAGTCATGTTTGACTTTATAATCATGGGGTTTATCTACCTTATCATAGCCTTGTTGACATTCTCGTATCATAGTTTTGTGATCAAAATTGGGACCAAATAGAAATTTAAGGGAAAATTTTATAAGTTGCCTACATGTTTCTTGAGAATTTCCCTAACTTTCATGATTCCAATAAAACTTTTGATGATCATACCAATGTTTGATAGGGAAATAGGGTCAAGTGCTCTAGCAAATGGTTTAGGAATAAATTTTTGAAATACTAGGGAAAGAGGCTTATGAACATCAACATTATTCATATATGATGATGATGAAGGTGAAAACTATAAGGGACTTCCTATTAAAAATTGGGATATATTCACTTCATTAGAACCACCATTAATAATATCATGGATGGTATGTGTGGAATCATAAGTATTTATAACACCATTATTGTTGTGGAATCATAAGTATCTATAGCACCATCATTGGAAGCATGGTTTTTTTCAGATTTCATAAGCATGCGATTTCCTAAGGTAGGTTGATAAGGTTCAAATTGTATTATGAAGAAATCATAGCATTTAACTTGATCAAAGGATTACTTAAAATCTTTTGGAGAGAGTCTTAACTCTATATTGAGTTTTAAAATGGATACCATTAATAAAGAAGTAGAAGAGGTTGTATTCTGACATATTATATTCAACCTTGTTAGATAAGGCTTTCCAACACTTAATGAAAACTTGAGCGGTATTGAATTCTATCTATTTACAATTAATGAAGTGGGATAAACTATTTTTAAGAAGATTATTGGTCTAAAATTTCTAAACCAATGCATTGACTAAGTCTTATAAGCTAGTGATAGTGTTAGAATTAATTTTATTATAACACTCTCGAGCATCACCTTATAAGGTTTTGGATAGAATTTTGGTAGATGCAAAGGTATTTAGGTTAATCAAATCTTTGTAAATATTACCAAAATATTCCAAATGCATGGCAGGACCAGTGGACCCATTATAAGTGATATTAAGAGTGATACCATCTATATTTATGATTACAATTTTAGGAATTAATGGTTTGTTTTGAAGATGTTGATGGCTTTATTAAGAAGTGGGGGTTGTGGAATAATATTGCCATGTGCATATCTAAGCCAGGGGGGTGGAAATTTGGGTAATGCACTTCCCATTGATATTGTTAAGGACAACTTTGTAATCTCAAGAGTTGATTTTGCATTTTCATCATTTGATTAGCATTGTTAGTTTGGAAGGTATCCAATTGATTCATGACCAGTAATAAAATTTGATTGGTACTAAGAGCTTATTATCTAGTAGAGGTAGATTGAGATGCAATAATGGTAGAATTAACATGAGTATTAATATGGGCACTTTGAGTATGTCTACTAACAAAATGACCCACCATGTTAGTAGTAATACTAGGCATGGTGGAGGAATAAAGAAAAGAAGAAGTCATGTATTGACTTTCCCCAAGTCCTATAGAAAATCTATGTGTAGGTGAAGGGGAAATCCTATATGAGATCCCAACATGAGGTTATAGATCATAGTAAGATCTTTTTCCCTATTCTTAGGATGATCATTAATAAAAATTCTCATTTTAGTGGTATTCTTAGGATGATCATTAATAAAAATTATCATTTTAGTGGTATACTCAAGATAACTCCCATCCTCTATAATAGACATGTGTGGAGGATAGTTGGATGAATCAATATTTTTGGAATTAAAGAGTGACTCATATTTTGTATTTCTATTAGTCACATGACAATTAATTGTATCTTAATTTTCTATAATGTGAAAATAAGACTTATGAAATTTTTTGGAATTAGTCAGGTCCACCATATAATTTTTTTTTCTTTATTAATAATCATCAAAAATATACTACATGATGGAAGGTGAGGGTAGAAATTGAACTAGCTTGGTTGATGCAGTTTAACTACAATAAATATACTATATTATCCAAATTATTATGGTTAGAAAATAAAGTAGTAAAAATTATAATTGTATCAAGAAACTCAATATATAATAATGAGACATAGAAATTGTATCAAACATGTTGATGTAGACTATTCTAGGAAAATTGAGACCGATAGAGAAAAAATTATATCAGTCTGTTCAATGTAGTTTAGTCTAGGAAAGGTGAGACCAATAGAGTACAAATTGTATTAATCTATTTAATGTAGTCTAAAAAGTAATGAAAATAAATTGATTAAAAATGAACTATATTGAGTTGTTCAATATGATCACATAGGCAGAAGGATGAGATATATAAAGATGAGTTGTTCAATACTAGATTTAATTGGTTTATGTAGTATTCAAACATATGAAATTTTATCGACACTATATAATGTAGTTATAACACATAACACAAAACAGTATTGATATTGGCTAATATAGTTGATAATATAAATTATGATATCAAATAACAAATTGAAATCAAATTATTTTTTCTAACTATTTTGTTAAAAATAAGCTCATGTATATGTATTAAAAGGGTTTATTTGATAGTATGAGATTTTATAGATACTTGTTTTTCTATTGGATAGTGTCCATCCATTATTTTAGAGCACTAATTATAGAGGTAAAACCATACTTGTATCCCACTAAACCTGGTTTCAAGGTTAAGATAAATTTAACTTCTCTAGGTGATACACTCCTCTTAGGTGCACCACAAAATCAAATAGATGGTTGGTTTCCTAGATTTCAATAAAATTGAATTATAGGTATTTCTGATATACCATGATATACATGGAAAATAAATTATATGTTTAGCTCTGTATTATGGCTATGAGTATTTTAAATCCCCTCACACCGTGATGTTAATAAAAAAAAATAGACAAGGATTGTAAATAGAAACCATATTACCTTTCATGACAATAATTAATTAGTTTGAAAACTACCAAAACATAGTTTCTAAGAAAGACAAACAAATAGAAATTAAAGTTCTTAAACCAATTTGTAATATTTAGTGAATTAAAATAAATAGGAAGTTAATTTGAAATGAAATGTGTGATTAATTTATGAAATATAAATTTAATTTTCATTACTTGTGCTTGAATATTAAAAGTAAAATGATATGTATTAGCCCTAGCCAATGCAGTTGTAAACTAAGTGTATAATTGTATTGAGTAGATTGATATAATTTGTGTAAGTAGAATTGTGTACATAGATAATTAACTAAGTTGAATATATTGATGTATTTTACTAAAAATAAATTCAATATATAAATAATTCAAACAAATCAATGTAGTTGATTGGGAAAAATCCTACAGATCAGTAAAAATGTGAATATATAATTATTTCAAGTATACTGATATAGTTTACTAGAATCAAGGATCTGAGACATAATGTTATCTATTAGTTCAATATAGCTTACTGTAAATATTATTAAATAAAATTATATCATCTAGTTAGATATAGTTATCTGGAGTGAAATGCAAATGTAAGAATAAAAATGTGTCACACTTGTTGAAATAGTTTATTGATAAAAACATAGAGATAAAACTATGTTGAGTTGTTTGGTATAGTTTCATACAAGTAAAAATTACTAATGAAATGTATCGATCTATTATATATAACTCAATAATATAAAAATGAAATGAAATGGTATTTATATGTTTGATATAATTTTTTGAAGAGGTGAAATCAATTGTTAGCTTCACATCGGGTTCACCAGATTATATGAAAAGGGTTAGGATCAACCTATAACTATAATATCTATTAAAGATACAAACTCTAAGAAGGTTAATCAAAGGAACCCAATGATAATTAATGAATCTAGATAAGAATAAAAGGATCCAAAAACCTAGCACTGGGATCACCTACAACATAATTTTAAGAGAAAGGGTTCTGATGCCTCTAAGAAATCAACACAATGAAGTATCTCTAAATATGCCTCTATTTGTAAGTAATATAATATTGAAAATAAGAAATATAATTAATAGTAATGGTTAGAAACATATCATAATAGGTAAGGGGGCATGTTAGGAAAATGGTGGCATATGATTCCTAAATTGGATAAATGACAAGTTCAAGCAATCTTATAGCCACATTAAGTATAAATGTGGATAAAATTCAAACAATATGGCATACATTCATCAACCAAGTAATTAAGAAACTTTTATATATCAAATAAAATATCTAGGGTTAGAATATACTTACCTTGGACAAGACCTATCAAGCCTTAATCTCCCCCTTGGCCAATGGTGCTTTGCAAGATATTTTTATGTTTTTAAAGATATCAAATTCTGAACCAAGCTATAGTTTAAAATTACTCCTATTACATCCAATATCCCATAATATAAGTTTTCCTTCAAGATAATATCTAATCAGAAACTCCTTAAAATTTATATATAAGATATAAGTGTGAGTAATAACAATTGAAAATGAATGTTCCTCTCTATTGGAATGAAATGGCAACATATATTTATAGTGATCAATGATCTTAATCCCTCTTGAATATTAATCTAATGATATCATCTATCTTTATTTAATCCTAAATAGGATAACTAACCATGAACTAAGTTGACCAAGTTGACTTAGTTGCAAAGACTGAAATAAAATATTTAAAACTACATTGATCCAATAAATGTAGTTGGGAAAGGATGGATGAAAGATAAAACTACATCAAATTCACCAACATAACATGAAATTATAGGTCTTGATATAACTAGAGAATGCAAGATGGAAGGAGATAACATAGAGGATAAAATATAAAGAAGCTAGAATGGATGTAGTACTGATAAATAGGTAATAATATATATCATAAAGCACCAATGGATGACCCACCTCTTTCTTAGTGTACCCTTTAATGAATGAAATCATATATATTGAAACTCGATAGCTTAATACAATAGAAAAATCATCAGTAAATGATAATGTAAAAATATTATGTGTATATAGCAATTTAGTAACCAAATTTCTCACTTTATCCTTTTAATCTATAATTTTCAATATTAGACTAGAAGGGGGCATTTGTAAAGACATAAATCTATTATTACACACTTGAAAATATCAAATTTGACTAATATTTAACATTCATGACTTGTGCATACACAATTGACTCTTTCTCACATTACCTCTTATCCATTCATCTATCTATAAAATTGGCCTTTGTGATTTATCGTCATACATATACATGAACTCCCTAGTCTATGTATAACTATTCTAGATTATACTAAGAATAATGTCACCATTCTCTAAATCTCTATTTTATCCTTTTTGATATTTAACCCTTTTTGTAAATAATGGTACTGAGAGTAGCCTAATTAACTAAGGAGTAAACTAATCTAAAATCAAGCCAATTAAATAATTTAGATTCATAATATATTTTAATATAGTGTTAGATTATATAAATTTACTAGATATAAAAATTAAAATGCCAAATAGTAATATTAATGATTAAACACAAATAATATATAATACTTATCTTATTTACTAATGTGCAAACATATCTAAGAAGTGTAGGTGCAGAAATAGTTAGGTTTATGCTCAGTTGTGACTCATCAGATTATGTAAATTAGCTCTTTATCAATTTGAACACTACCATCAAAATAAGGACACTATAATTGACACTATTATCCTAAAACTAATGCTTTAGTCTACATTTAAGTACATGTCCTTTTCTGTAAATTATAGATGTGCTTGTTAGGGTTCTATATCACCTTATTAATTTTCAATTGGGTTCATGAACATAGGTTCAGAATATCATTATTTTGATTAAAACTTTTGATATTCTAGTTTGGTCATTCCACCTTGAAAAAATATGGTTTGGTGGGATAAAGTGAAGTCAATAAGACCTAAAATACCCCTATGAAAATGAGCACTACCTATATATCCATATACTCTAAAGAGGGCCTTAGACCGATGTAGTTCTCCCTTTATGTGGTATTATGTGTGAAAATTAGTGTAACATGATATATTTGAGTTCATATAGTGATCTAAATTGTAACTTGACAAATAATACTCGTGGGTTTCTCTTTGGATACTTAGGACCTTTAATAATACTAATGCTATGACTTATTTTGAAATAAGGAAGAATAGGGTAGCTTTATAAGCTTGAAAGGTTATTTTTCTTTGTATTTGATAGATGTGTACTTGAAAAGTATTTGATGATAATTAATGGTCTTTTACTTGTATTTATACAACTCCTTTTTAAAATATATCACTAAAGGGTCAACTAATAAAAATAGGCTAACCCATACATGTCAAAATATTTTCAAATTTGAGTATTTTTAGGGTACAAACACTAGCATCAAATGTGGGACACTAATGTCAATGATAGTGTAATGTTCTAAATAGTTTTCCTAGAGAATAGATAATTTTTGAAGCTATATAATTGACATTGAAATACATATATCAGGTTTTGAGCATGTTATGGGCTACATGTAATCTAGGTGATCAAAATATCAAGTTCATGCCATAATATAAGCATTTAGGCATAATGAGATGGCGAACACAAACCTTTTGGTAGTAAGAAAGTCATAAACTAAAAGTTTGAGCCTAGAATGAAATTTTTCAATTGTGGAAGTCTAATTTATCGTGTAAAATCTATATTTAAAATTTAAACCTAGATAGTTCCAATAGTAGTTAGATGCTACTAATTACCATTATCATCTATCTTCACTATCAATATCCTAGGTACTCTAAATGAATATTTTTAAAATTAAAATTATTCCCTTGAGTCATCCCACATGTTTCACAAGTCAATTATAGAGGAAAGTTACCCAAATATCCTTGTATATATACATGTCAATCTTAAGCCTATTCTTATATATCTCTCACTTGAGATCACTTGGAAAACTACTTGCACAATGAGTATCTATTTGAACATCATTGAGGATCTACCCTAAAAAATAAAAAATATAAAAAATACTAAAATAAATAGTCTCTAAGACAAGTCTAAACACCTAAATCAAGGCCAAAGTTGCATACTTTTAAGTTTTAAAATCTAAATAGGTTACATACATTCTAGAGGATCACTAATGAGCATGTAGACACATGAGTGGGATAGTTATGTGTGGTTTGAGCCCTCTTCTAATTATTGTAATGTAGGAAAGGATCAACCACTTATTAGGGTGTGGTTATCTTTTCCAACCCATATTTATATGCCCTTTTTATAGGCTAAGTAAATGTAAAAGTGGAGCTAGGTTTTCAATGTGAAGGAATAAAAATTTAAATATGCGCACATGACCGAACATATAAAATTATACAAGAATATTGAAAGTTAGGTGTAACAACTTGCAGTATGGGAGACTGTAAAAACTACATAAGATAATTTTGGTAGATATCAGATTGTTTTATAGCTATAGGACTCTAATCATTACTAGAATTATCTAGGTAGATTCTAATAGTCATTCTCTTCAACTAAGAAAACTTATATCCATTTTAGGGCATTTCAAATTTATATAGAGAGTCATTGTTTATAACACAATTATGAAGAAGATAATTATCATATCCTCTTGTATTATTTTAAATAATAAACTCAATATAAATCTCTCTTTTACATTCAGATCTACCTGATTTAGGATATATCTTATAAAATTTGATTAATTCAAGTTTTATCTTGTTTAGATCACTAAAACCAAAATAAGCTGAAACAACATGCAAGGATGGTAACTCCAAGTCTAAAGGAAATAAAAATTTTGTAACATAAACAATATAATAAGTGTTATCCCTCATGGGGATGCAAACACTTGTTTAATAGGCCCATAAAGCATAAATAGTTTTATTATGCCAATCCTCACTGTGTTTTACAACTATTTTTCTTAGAATTTTAACAATAGTCTTATTCATTGCCTTTGCTTTCCCATTTCCTTGGGGGAATAAGATGTGGAAAATGTATCATGAATTTCGTATTCATCATAAATATTCTTAACTATCTTATCCTTGAAGGATGACCCATTATCTGTGATAATGGTTGAAGGAATTCTAAATCACGAAATGATATTAGTCATAAAACATTAGCATGTCTGCTCTTGTAGTGGAATGAAATGGGAATGTTTCCACCAAATTTTTTAAATATTATGTAGTTTTACTAATTAAAATATGATCTTATAATGATTTTAGATTTGTTTTTCCTACTAAATCAAATCCCTAGAGAGAAAATGGCCATGGTAATACAATAGTTTGTAATTATTTCAATGTTCATGGCTTAAATTATTATTCCATTAACATTTCACACATAATTTCAAATGTTCATGAAATTTTTGGTCCATTTTAGGCTAATAGCAACCAATTCATAATAGTTTATAAGATATAGATTGTCCACTAAATTTCACTCCACATTCTCTATTGTATAGTTCTTGTAAAGATAGCTTGGCCTCTTCATAGTTAAGACATCAAAGAAATTTTCCATCAAAAGATCATTTGAAAAGAACCCCTCTAATTATAACATAGAAGATTGTGTCTCTTTGTAATTGATGTTTTTAATTTCATAAAAAAATGATCATAGTAATTTTTTTATACAAAAAAAAATGTAAATGTCACTATACCATTTTGAATTGGGCACACTTCATGTAACTATAGACACCTAAATGTAGTCCAGAGAACACAAGTATTATGTCTTTTCATTAATATTGCATCTAGAGGATCTTAATGCTGAATTAATACTATTTTCATGGATTTATTTCTTGTCTTTTATTTTGATATTTCACACTGATGCTCTCACTAAATTATTCTTTTGTATCAATACTTATTTGAGTTATAGTGATCCCTGGTCCTTACTTTTCTTTTTCTTATTATCTTCCTAATTTTATATAAACTATTTTATTTTGAATATAATACTCACATGGTTGTATAAAAAGAGTTATATTATCCCAACATATCTTTCAGTATCTTTTTTGAGACATATTCCATTTAGGTCTCTTTTTTATGACTGGTGTATTCCTTTTTTATTTAGTTTGGTGCGACAATGAGTTTCAAATTTTGAATTTTAGATTATTATATTTAAAGGGTCATATTGTCACCAAATATCACACCATAGAGGAGGATTTTTAAGCCTAATCTAATATTTGGATAACACTGGAATACATCTAGGCCTGTGGGTTACCTATAGTAAAGTTAGACCTCTAGGTTTAATGTCTAACTCCCTAAATTGACCTTTAAGTGATTATCACCTACACTAATTGATTGTTTCTGTGAAAAGGGAGTAGAAATATGCATGAAATAAATCTATTATAAGGGGTTTATACACCATGAATAATTCCAAAATATCATCATACTCTTACACTAAGAAACAAAGCCTATAATAGTAGCTTCAAAGTCTTAAGATGTTCCAACATTAGTATTTTAATATAGAGGTGATATGAATGAGACTACTCAAGATAGTGGACCAAAGGTTAGATTGTATATTTTAAGGATACTTGAACAATTTAATGAATCCAAATACACTATATACACTCCATTTGACCTGTTAGAATGATAACTTTTTGCTCTAAACATGAAAAGACAAAGAGAAGATAATGATAATTATTTATCACTAGACCTCACCATACATCACTTTGCACACTTAGACAAGATGTTTAATAACTCAAAAATAGATTGTATGTATTATTCAAATGAAATACCAGGTATGGTATTAGAAATCAATAGCGAAAATGGCTAATACTTATAGAATGTGAGGGAGGGGAGAGAGAAGTGGAGCTCAAGGGTCATAATGCCACTTTTTAATGTATGATAATAAATTATGTTATAGAGGGGTGGATTAATAAATGAACCATGTAACATCCCTTTGGGAAAATATCCCTTTAAAGCATGAAAATTCCCCAAATATGGCATAGGACCCTTCAATTGGATTATTTGAAACTATCTTCATCATTAGATTCTCTTGAGTGCTCCACAGTAGATTAGGAACAATTCCCACATGGTCACTATGATGGGGGTGTTAAAAACAAGTTACAAAATGCATTAGATGTGTCCCTAATCATAAACCTTCTTCTAGACAAGCATTCTCTCTATTTGTAGTCACTTCCATCCTTTTTTTACTCATTCTTTACACTTATCATTTAAGTGATCTTCAATTTTACAAAAAATCCATAAAGGCGATGTTATTACACCTTTAAAGATCCATTTTGTCCCTAAATTCATTATTCAAACTTTTAAAGGTCTCCAATTTGAAATTATCACCTTTTCACTTGATGATCACCTTCCATTCATTATCCTAGTTTGGACTACCTGATGTTAAGGTGCTTATAGAGGTACCTGTGTGATTTTTTGGAGAAATAAATGAGCATGAGAGAGTATATTAGGTCTCACTTTGTCTCCCAAAGTGATTATCATATTTTAACACCCCTTTGAACCTAAAAAAATAAAAAACTATCAATAAAACTAGTTTTATACCCTATCCATACAAATAGGGTATAATCTAATCTGATGGGAGGAAGCCTGGGGGAGTCCTCTACAATTTCTAATCACTTTCCAAGTCAAACTAACTAATTTATATGCCTTTTTTTCTTTGTTTTTTCCATCACATCATTAGCAAGGGTTTTGAGTGGTTTTAACCCTTAAGGATTATTCATAAAATTTTGGCATTCAATACTCAAACAAATTCCACTATAACCTTTTCTAAGACCCTCTTAAACATATCCTAACTCCTTAGTTTCCCATGCTAAATGTTTGTACAGATATGAGATTCTAATCTTAGCCTCTCAAGCTCTTCTTTATATTCTGTGCACTCTAAGTTTGTCCTTAAGCCAAGAAATGACCTTATCATGAATTTATCTACAAACTAAAGGTTTCAACTCACCTTATAACTCCCCATTAAGGTATTCCAATGCTTTTCAAGGCTCATCTAACTCTATAAATTATATGAACCCTCTATTTGGGCTTTAAGCCTATTCAAGGCCTAATAGGCCTAACTGTACCTTTATGGGTTTAGGCCACCATGTTTGTCCTCTAACACCTATGAGGATTTTTTCATGTTTATTCATATTAACCACAAATATTATACCTATCCTTGCAATTTTTTAAGCCTCCTTATCACCTCCCCTTATCATTTTCATACTAATCCTATAGGGCGTATCTCTTTGTGGGGATAAATTGGGTCTTTATGAATTTATATACTAATTTTTAGAGATAGATCATGTAAATAGGTCATTTAATTATTCAAACACCCCAAGATAGGCTTCTCAAACTCATTGATTATGTATCAGGCTAGTGTACTGACTGTAGGTTATGTGTTGAACTCTTTTGACATGATTCCATATTTCCATGTGATGAGAATATAATGATATGGAATTTATGATTTTTGAAGATATGGAATTTATAATTTTTTAATTTGTGATCAACACATGTTCATCATCCCAACCTTTAACTAATTCCTCAATGTGTACCTTCCACTATGACAGGCTTAATTGGTAAGTTATGCAACTATGTTGTTTTCTCAAAAAAAGGCATACCTGTAGGTGTATATTATATTATTAGGCCTTATTTATTTACATAAGACCTTCTTGGAGTGCTTTGAGCTCATCTCATAGTTAAAATTATTTTTACCATGCCTTAAGTGAGACCAACACACCCACTATTTAGTCTAACTTGCATTGTCATCCTATAGTCAACCTATAGATGTCTATTCTGAGAGCAAAAGATGTCCATTAGGTTGTGATATGAGTTTAGACTTCATACTTAAAATCTTCTCAATGTTATTTAAACCATTATTATCATTTCAATCCCAAATAAGTATTTGTATGTAGATTTATGTCTCCATTAGGTCCTATATCACCATAAAACCATTTGAAATTCAAAATCCTAAGATAACATTGAGGGACCATAGTGAAATAATGCATGAGTTCAGATCTCTCCATCATCATATTCTTTTGGCCAAATAGACTACTTGTAGTCTGTACTCAACCAAAACCAGTTGGCCACTTCTACATGTCTAGTGGAGCAATGGAGAAGTGAAATAATTTTAAGCCATTTTTGGGACTTCCATAGCTAACCAAGTGTCAAATTGAGCTTATGGAAGCTTAATAGTCATTTCAAGGCCTTTCACACATGCCACAACTCCTATATAAGTTGTATAACTGCCTAGACTTCCTCTTTTCTAACTATTTTCTTGATTTCAACATAGTACCTATAAGTTTTTCAATTAAGACTAACATGACTGATAAGAATATGACATAAGGGATTTTTAGAAACACTTGGACACATTTCTCTACTTAGGAAAACCATATAGCTTTCATAAATGGCTTAAATATGACCCCTTATGACATGAAATGGTATGAGGACCAAAATTTAACCATGATGAAGTTAATGACATACCAAATGAACCCAACTAGGACTATGACACACCTTATAAGACCTTTTAAGACCCCTATATCAATTTTTTTACTATCGGGGTTGACTTATTTTGACTTTTGGTCAAAATAGCCAATATTTTTGGTGATTTCCTAGGGGTGCCATGTTAGCTATGCCAAGACTAGTAGCCTACTCCCATCCATTGGGCTATGGAGTCACCTATGCATAATTTTGACACTCAATTTTCTTTTAAAACACACCAAAAAATAATGAAATACACAAAACAAGACACAAAACCACACATGTAAGCAAACACACATGTATTCTCAAGAACACTTAGGAACACAAACAAAAAAAATCAAAAACACACACCTAAAATAGTATTTATAGGACTAACCTTCATCTCATCAATATTAGAGCTTTAAATGTATCCCACTCATATGGATAGGAAACTCTTCTCTACTCATTCTTTCTGATTGGAAGGAGTTGTTTTGTTTTCACTTGATGATGATATATGGTCCACTGCATAAGGTGTCAAATTTGGTATGTCTCTTTGGGTTTTATCTATCTTCATCCCATTTTAATATTATGTCACCTTCTTAAAATACCCTTCGTTACCTTCCTATCAAAATATATCTTGATTAGTTTTTGGTGATGTTTCATAGCTTTCTGAGCATTGTCTCTAGTCTTTTGCAATTCCATCAACTCTATCAACCTCACCTCCATTGGAGTATTCTCAAGTAATTATAATTGATGTGCCAACTCTAAGGTAGGTATCTCTTGGGATATATATAGTGTAGCCTCTCTCCCATAAACAAGAACAAAAGGATATTTCCCTATTAACCTCTTGGGATTTATTCTATTATCCCATAGGGTTGTCTTCAATTTAGTGTGTCAAGCCCTTTGATTATTCTCTAAATTTTTCTTGATGATTCTAATCAAGTTATTGTTAGTATACTTATCCAACCCATTACCTTGAGCATAATAGTTGGATGATGTACTCAAGTATATGCCATTGTTATTTTCCCAATCAATAATTCTAACACCCATGAAAGCAAGTAGACTATTTGACATGATGGTGTAATGGGTTCTAAACCTTGTCATGACACTCGCATAGAACTCCAAGATAGAAATTTCATTATCTTCCATCAATGCCACTACCTCAACCCACCTTGTGTATTAATCATTTGTTGTGAGTATCCATTTGTGACCAAAACTAAATGGGGGGTTTATCATGTTAATGAAATTAGGACCCCATTACATGAAAGGCTGATCTACTTGAATAGGCCTCAAAAGGAGAGTTTCAAGCTTCTATTTTCCTAAAAAGAAAGCACATTTTACATAACTTCTCACCCTATCATATCAATATTTGAAGAGGATAGGCCAATAATATATTTCCCTCATGATCTTGGTAGTTGTGGTTCTTGGGGAGAAATGCCCCCTACTGTTCCATCATGAAACTTTTCAAGAAACACTCCAAACTGGTCATTGTCAACGTATATCAATAGTACACCCTTAGTATCTCTTCTAAAAATCACACCATCTACAAGAAAATAAGGGATAGATCACAATCTAAAATACCTCATTTTGGGTCTACTCAAATTATTGGGGTATTCACCATTTTATAGAAATTTGATGACATCTTATGTCCAAATTTATAAAGACATGAAATCAGTTGGTTATGAGCAATCATTATTGACTAAAGCTTATTATTTTAACTCATAGAGGTCTGAAGCTAGGTGTTCAAAAAGACCTTTACCCCTTATCAAATTTGTAACTTTGATATCAACATCATATTCCATTACCTTGGTAATCCACCATGCCCTCTTTTCACTAAGTTCCTTGATCAAAAGAAACTCCTTGGTAATAGGATGTGAGACCATAATATGAATCTTATTGTTTGAAACCATATGACTAAAAAAATTTAGTCCTCTTATAATAGCAAGGAATTGTTTCTTCACAAATGTGTACTTCACCTCATAATCTTCCAAACCTTGACTAAAGAATGTAATTACTTTTTCAACACCTTCATCATTCTTTTCATTAGCATAGTTGAGATAGTATCAAGGTTAGTAAATTAATACAACATGCAATTTTTAGAAAAATCAAGGTTCACAAGAGTGGGATCTTGGGCAATTTCTTTCTTGATGGATTTAAAACTACTCTTACCTTCCTTAGTCCAAGATAAAACTTGGTTCTTCTTGAGCATGGTTGTGATAGGTTTCACCAAAGATGAAAAACTAGGTATAAGCATTCTCATAAAATTTATCTTGCCTAGGAATCTTTGGATTACTTTATTATGTAAGGGAAATTATATATCTAGAATATCCTCTATCCTTTTAATATAAATAGTTAGACCATCTTTGGAAACAACATGTCCTAAGAGCTTACCTTCATGGATAGCAAAGATGCATTTTTTGGGGTTGAGAGATAATCCATAATATTTTCACCTTTCAAAAACTTTCCTTAGGTGTTTTATATGCTCATTATAATCCTTAGAGAACATTATTATGTCATCTAGATATACTGGCAACATCTCATTGATTAGAGCTTTGAAATTCATGTCCATTGCCCTTTAGAAGGTATCACCAACATTTGACAAACTAAAGGGCATATTCCTATAATAAAAATTCCCCCATTTTGTAGTTAATGTTGTCTTGAAATGGTCATATTCATTCACTAAAATATAATTATAACCAAAATATCCCTCTATAAGAGAGAGAAACATTGAGAACCTAAAATAACATGCAAAATCTACTCTATTGAGGGTGAAGGATAGTGATATTTGAGTGACACTCGATTAATATCTCTAAAATACACAAAAATAATTATCTCCCCATTTATATTTATAATAGTAACAAGTTTATCTACCCATTTTGAATGCTTTATAGGAAAGATTATTTTAGATTCAAGGAGTTTGGTAAGTTCTAACCCCATGAGTTGTTTAACCTTGGGGTTGATTGGCCTTTGTTTTTTCCTAATCAGTTTAACTCTAGGATCTAATTTAATAGTATGGTGTTATAGGATAGGATCAAACACTCTTAGGTCCTTATATTCCCAAGAAAATATGTCTTGGAAATCTCTACACAAATCAATGAGTACTTTCTTTTCTGATGTAGTATATACCTTGCCTAGTTTGAGGAGTTTATCTTTTAAGATTAAGACCCTTTCATAATTATCCTCCTTTGTAGACATACTTAAATTTTCATTCTTATTTTGTTCATATTTATTAAATATACTCTCTAAGGTCACCAATACCCTAGGTATCTTGTTTTTTCTTAGCTACACAATCTTATTATCAAACTATTCTTGAAGTCTCTTCTAGTTTTTTGAGGAAAACTCAACTTTATTTTGTAAGAAGTATGAAATGTGTTTTCCACTATAAAACACTTTTCAAGACACATAATTATTAGGTAAGGAAGGTCTAATAATTATCTTTATTTTAGATTTCTTTCCTTCTTTTATGGTAATAGGTGTATCAAATTGTGCTCCTATGATAGCTAATCTATCAGCATGATTATTATGCTCCCTTAGGATTGATTGTGTGTTGAATGAATTGAAGTATTCAAGTAAATCCCATACCATATGCTTATAGGAATTTATTAAAAGGTTCTTGGAATAAATCAAACTCCTAGTTTGATACACAATCAATTCACTATCTCCATATACTTGCAGATTCCTGATTCCTTTTCTCCTTACCCATTGAAGGCCATGAATCAAACCTTCATACTCAACCAAATTAAAAGTGAAAATAAAATGAAACCTATATTAATAATATTACTATTTTTTTATATGGATAAATCAACATAACACCAGCTCTTCCACAAATCTTTCTTCTTGATCCATCAAAAAAAAAATCTATATTACATCATTCTCACCTTCCTCTTTGGTAAGGGAAGGTATTGGCATTCCTTCCTCATTCAGGTAATACACTCCCAAATTAATTTCCTCCATGAAGGCATAAGGGTCATGATCATAGATTTTAGTACCATAATCATCAATAAATAAATCAAAAATTACTTCAATCTTGGAATAAATACCATCATCCACAATAGGCTCCTCTTTATCATTGATAACACAATTTAGGTTGAAACTTGCTTCAACATAGGGTTCAATATAAAATCTAGAAAGTGGTTGAGTTAAAATGGTTACCTTTTATCCATACCTTGTACTAAATTCCAAGAAGGAACACTAAACTAATAGGTGTCCTCCTATCTTGGGTGTGAAATCCCTTGAGAGGTGGATTGCAAAGTGGGTAGGCAAGTCAACAACCACAATATCTTGGAGGGTGGGGAAACCAGGACAATCATGTAAGAAAAATTTCAAACTTTTGATCAATCCTACTAATTTTGTAGGAGTACCATCCAATTGAAGCACTCATTTAATGTGTGGTTCATATTTTAGACCTAATTTGTCAGCTATGACCTTGGGCATCACTGATGTGTTAGTTATACTATCAACAATGTAGTTATGAACAATCTTATCCCTCATAATGAGAGTGAGGTAAAAGGGTGGAGGATTCTTAGACATATTATAGGGTTCCACAATTTTATTAGGATCATTGGTAATGGAAACATGTTTGACTATGACTTGGTGATGGATGACTAACATGGGTAATGGACAATTATTTTTGGAAAATATCCTTTTGGCTAGGCATATGAAGGAATCCCAAAGAGAAATGGATGGCTTGGCATTCTTAAATGAGCCCAAAATGTTTATAAAAGAAATAAATAATTTTTATTGAGTCCTTGGTGGTAATTAAGTGATTATAACTTGAGGGATTGAATCACCTTGAGTAGACTTTCCAACATTCTGACTTAAAGGAGATGCAGGATTTGTAGAGACTATCATGCTTACAGTCATTCTTTATTGCCTTATATGAGGACTAGATGAACTTTTAGGCACACCATTATCATCTCCTAAAGCCTTATTTTTATCTCTATTATTTTTTACAACTAAATTTACTTGATTAAGAATGAAAGTGTCTTCAACTAGGAAGTTGGTGAAGCTTACTCCTTGAGGCTACCAACTTTCATTTGTTTGCATGAGGACTTCATCTTTTATTGATAGTTAATGAGTGAATCCTCCTTTAGTAACTAAATATTTCTCTCCACCTTCATTATCATCTATTAATTGACCTTATTTCCATTATATTCCTTGGATTAGATTGATATGTACTGAAACCATTGATCTTGTGTTAGAGGTTGAATTAGAATTATATGCATTAGTAGTCCTATTAAAATTACGTTACCCTTAAAATTTCCCTTTCCCATATTATTGACCATTTTTATCATGATAGGGCTAAGAGTTTTGATGAATACCTTGCTAAATATTATGTTTAATTGTTTGAGCCTCTAAGGATTGATATCTTTCCTTCAAATTAATTATCTCTTCTACCTTATTAAGAATATTCCTTGGCTTGGTGTTGGAATTAGGAACTTGGGAAACATTTGGGGTATTAGTAGAAATATTTGGTAGAAAATGTATTTAAAATTTTGGAGGCAACTTTCCTACTTGAATGAGGACATTCTCATCTCTAATGTCAAGTTCATATGCTTCAGGTAGATTGAAACCACTCATGGATTATAGCATGTTGGTTGTATAAGTACTAATGGCAATCAAGTATGTAGGAAACACAAAGATAATAATTGGTCTCATAGGAGGAAGAAACATATACCAAGTCTTTTGTAATCTCTAATTAAAATAATGCATTATTTCCTTGGGGGCTCTTTGTATGATATTGAGTTGGTTGATGATTGAAGTGTGGTCCTTCTTATCTTCAAATCTTGATGTTAGAAGCACTCCAAAATCATCCCAAGTTGTGATGCAACTACTGGGCAAATTCCTATACCAATCAAGTGTTTTCTCTCTAATGGACATGGAAATGATCCTAATGGCAATGTTTACCTCAGTGACATTGTGAAAACTACATAAATTTGATGTGTCCTTAATATGCTCACTAGGAGTAACATTGCCTTCACCATTGAATGTAGGAACACTCTTTATAGCATTAGGGGGAATGTCATCATAGGCATAAAGGTATTATAGTGTTAAAGTCTAGGAATTCATGATGCCTAGCCATATTTTCTTCAAGTTCTTTCTCACTTTCTTGATCCTCTTGGATAATAAAGTCCTCTTGCTCTTCAAAGGAAAAAATAGGTTGAGGGTGTTGAGCTTTAAAAGGAAGTTTAGGTTGAAGAGGTGGATTGATGGGATTGAAAAATCTATTATAAGATTACCTAATAAGGACCATAAAGTATGAGCATAAATATATAACAAAATAATGGTCTATAAATATATTTTACCCTAAATGGAGTCACCAAATTCTAAGTAGCACACCATATATAGCTAATGTTGTCAAGACCAGCATTCACATTAACATGTTGTATTTAACACAATTATCCCACTAGACATGCCATAACTATTGCCACCAAATATTTCACCTTATATGAGGTTTTTAAATCCTAATCTAAGATTTGGAAAACATTAGAATACCTATAGACCTATGGGTTGCCTATAGTATAGGTAGCCATCTAGGTTTAAGGGCTAGC
Source organism: Torreya grandis (assembly GCA_037957365.1). Taxonomy (NCBI): domain Eukaryota; kingdom Viridiplantae; phylum Streptophyta; class Pinopsida; order Cupressales; family Taxaceae; genus Torreya; species Torreya grandis. Next base: position 1,791,763 of record JARHVA010003849.1, read on the forward strand.
CCCTGAATTGACCTTTAAATGCTTATCACCTACACTAACTAATTTTTTGTGTGAAAATGAGGATGATATACCATGAATACTTACACAATATCATCATCCTCTTTCACTAAGAAACAAGGCCTACAACACTAGCTTCAAAGTTCTAAGGTGTTCTAACATTAGTATTTCAATATAGAGGTGATATGAATGAGACTACTCAAGGTAAGTGGACCAACGGTTAGATTTTAGACTCTAGTGAAACTTTAAAACTTTAATGAATAAAAACACAAAATCTACACTTCATATGACCTATTATAATGAGAACTTCTTGCACTAAACAATAAATGACAAAGAGAAGACAAGGATAGTTGTTTATCACTAGACCTCACCATACATCACTTTACACACTTATACAAGATATTTAAGAACTAAAAACCATATTTAATTTATTATTAAAAGGAAAAGTACAACATCAAACTAGTATGGATTCACCATACTAGGTGTGGTATTAGAAATCAAGAATTAAAATGGCTAGTACTTATAGAATGTGAGAGAGGGAGAGAAAAGTGAATCTCAAGGGTCACAATGCCACTTGTCAAGGCATTAGAATAAGTTATGTTTCATAGGTCTGGAGTATTAAATGAACCACGTAAGATACCTTTATATTAATGTCCCTTAAAAGCATGAAAATCCCCAAATCTAGCATAAGACCCTTCAACTAGCTTCTTTGAAATTATCTTCATCATTGGCTTCTCTTGAGAGCTCCAAAATAAAATAGGACTAATTGACTCATGTGCACTATGATTATGGGTTTAATAAAAATCTCCAACATTAATTGGAGGTGTCTCTAATTATCAACCTTATTTTGGATAAGATTTCTCATTATCTATAGTCATTATCATCCTTCTTTCACTCAATCTTTATACTTGTCATTGAAGTGATATTTAGTATTCCAAAAAAATCCATACAGGGGATGGTATGACACATTTTAATATTCATCATATCCATAAATTCATTAAGAAGACCTTAAAATGTCTCCCAATTTAATTTATCACCTTCTCACTTGGTGATCACCTTCCATTCATTACACTGGTTTGATTACCTGAAGTGAAGGTTCTTGTAGAGGTACCTATGTGATTTTATGGATAAATAAATTATCATGATGGGTTATATTATGTCCCACTTGGTATCCAAAATTTATTCTAAACTTTAAAATCTCCCTTGAACCTAAAAACATCAAAAACTATCAATAAAACTAGTTTTATACCCTATCTGTATAGATAGGGTACAATCTAATCTGATGGGAAGAAATCTGGGGGCACCAAACTAATCAAATACAATATTTATCTTATAGGTCTCATATTACTTATCTCATTAAGGCACTTGTGTCTTCTCACTAGGTCTCTTCATGCAAGAATTAAGCTTCAAACTTGACCTTTTGACCTCATCTACCTCTTTCCCATGTTCAATCAACTTAGAACACTTATTCATGTCTATACTGACCCTCAACATAAATATTTAAAATTATTTATGCATACATATTATTCATAGAGATATACCAAGATACTCAAGTTGCCTTGTATGTTCCTCAATACTCAGAGCTTTATCAAGATGCTTCCCTTGTATCTTGAACATGATCTTGACATGTCATGCAACCTTAGAAAGAATACTAGGTTTCCTTAAAATTTTCTCTCAATGGAGAGACAAAAATTCTTTACCACACACCACTTCATCAATCATGACATCAACTCTAATTTTTGACATGAAGGGCATTCAAATTACTATGACATCAATGATAATAACAATTCCTTAATTCATATATTAGGAACATACCTCAACAATTTCATGTCTCCTTGGCTACTTAAAACATGCTTACCATATTAATGATGATTCATAAAGACAATCACCATAAATAATTAACTAATTCTATAAATTTATATTAGACAATGGAATCTAACATCCCCAATGAGCTTTGGATCCCATGCAAATCCTCCATATAGTTATGAACTTAGGAAAGTGTTTCTCATGATAGGTAGACTATGTTTAGTGAGATTGAGAGAGAGTTTGACTTTGAAATATCATCTTTGAGTTTGGTTTGATTATAAACACCTCAATGTGGTTTTTAACACTTATAATAAATTATTATAATGGTTTTATTTACCATTTGTCTCTTTAGACCTACTACAACCACCATTAGTTCATGTTTAGGGTTTATAAGCCTTCATGCACTCTTGACCCTAACTATTGTATTTGCCCTTTTTATTACTAATTCATTTTATTTTGGAGATTTTATGAGTCCTTTTAAAATTTATATAAACCTTCTTATGATTATTAATACCCTAAACCTTCAATAACCTATAGGTATTTATCCTTTTCTCACATAGGCCTATGTGTTTCATTTAGGCCTTCTAAGCCTAATCAGTCTTTTTGGTTTATCACTATTTTCAAGAATTTATTAATTAAATGAGAAGAATTTGAGTCTCAAAATAAATGTATAGGATTACTTTTTTCCTTCATCTCATAATTACACTTTCATATGTTCTCCATTGACTTGAAACCTCATGTTATTCAAATTTGATCATTCTGCCTATAGGTGAATGAGACTATTTGGCTACAAGATGAAAATGAGTTTTCTTTTCATATCACTCTCTAAAAATTTTAAGATATTATTATTCATTATTGCTTCCATATATCCTACTTATCCATTTAAACCCCAAAATTTAATGCATAACATTGCATCTTGCCTCTCAATGCTTGAAAGTAAGTTTGTATTCTCTAGTTGGCCTTTAGGTATGTAATTTGGATTCCTTGAGTATTGGGTTCTAATACCAAGTTTTATAAATTTATTTTGACCTCTTTAAGGAAATATTCCCTACATTATTTTCACTATTATGATTTTAAACCTTTCAATACTTCACTGCACAACACATGTATCATCTTCTTTCTCAAGTCTTTCCAAGACATAACTATATGTGACATTTTATGGCAAGGTTTTACACTCATTATCAATAAATTTGATCAATATAAAAAAATTATTCATAATATTTTATAATTTAATATATCTATAGTACTCAAAATCAAAATAAATAATGCATTCTCTCCATCTTATTTATGCCAAGACTACCTTTGGTTGTAGGTGTGTACGTTGTTTTCATTTTTACTCTTTGGAAAACCCTTGGGCATATTTCAAGTATTACACATTCAAAATATTATTAAAAAATTCATATAATAACCTATGTGACCTTTTAACCTCATCCTCTAATGAACATTTATTACATTTCATATGAAAATGAGACCTATAATTTTGCATACCTATAGGTCTGCATTTTCTTGCTTTAGGCCTTCCATGATGACTGTCTTGCTCTTTTCCAGCCTTGGATCATTAAATTATACATGGTAGTGTATGATATATTTATATTAGTTCATTATTAGTCTAAAAATTTATTTAAACACCTTATCTTTAGAGAATTCTCATGAGGTCATAAACCTACTCTTTGAAACCTGTAACAATAGAAGTTATTAAGCTTGTGAAGGGTTTAGGGCCATAAGGAATAAAAATATTAATTATTTAAAATTTGATATGATGTAAGGGACATTATGTGTTTTTTAAAACTACTTGTACTCATTGAACCCTACATAAACATCAAAACCTCAAGTGTAAACCTGCAACTTGTCTCACATGGAAGTTCCTTTTGATACCTAGTTGTTCACACATGTGATCCTAATGGATAAATATGTGAGATGGTTTTAAATGCCCATATATACCTTTAAAAATTATCATCATGCTCTAAATATCTCCAAATTATATGAAACCTATGTAAAACTAAGCCTATGGGGTTTATGAGGGTTTAAGACCACCTGATGGTCTTAAGGATTGTTCATAAATGAGGGAGCACCAATCTTAGAACCAATACCACAAATATAAATAACATTATACCCCCTTCATCTTCCCATAGTATTTAATCATCACTCACTCTCCTCTATCTATACCAAATACATGAAGTTGACTGTTGTTAGTCTTATAAGAAGATGATGGAGGTTTTGATGCAATTTTTGGAATCTCAAGACCTTTGAAAGCTTTATGTTCATGGAGATGACTTGAGGAATCTTTAGATACACTTTTAAGATGTTTTCACTTGAATATGGATCTTACAGGTCCATACAAGTGTCTTTAATTTCCTACTTAAGAGTAATTGTCTCTCCTCTAGACATTGAACCTACAAAACTAACAGAATTTAATATTCCTAAAATATATGCAGGTTAGATAAATTTTTCAAAAAAATTTAAAATTGCATTATATGTATATTTCATATTGATCAGCTTTGACATACGTTTTATTTGGTTCTATGTACTTTTCTCTTCAACTTTATTTGCCTTGAACTTTGTAAATCAACACTAACTTCTCCAAACATGTATGAAATGTTCATGTAAGGTGATGAATGGGTAGGATGACTTGAGGTTCAACCTATTAACCTTTGACATTAGTTGACTCCACATTTTCATATCACTTTATGAATATAATAACACAAGATAAACATAAGTTATTACCTTAAACTTGTGGAAAAAAACTTAAAATATGCTAATAAGACCTTAGAAAGATCATTTAAAGACTCACAAGGCATGGAAGGGCTATGAACAATGTTATAAAACATGAAAATTCAAGTTTTTTATGAACCTAATCTATAGTAGCTAAAATTTTGCTAATATATTGGGTGACCTCCTATGAATGCATGCTTGACTATGCATATAGACTAATGGCTTAGTATATTCATTAGAATATGGAGTCATGATTGAAAATAATACTTGACAACAACCTTGAAACCAAATGAGCTAGACAAACACAAAATAGAGCACCACACCACACATGTATCATAAGACACTTTGAGGAAAGAACAAAATAAATAAAATAAAACACACACTTTTGCATTAAGCACTTAGGGAACACAAAGACCTAATCTAATATATATAAAGTTATAAAATTGACCTCAAATCATGGCTTCAACTATATCCCACTGACTGGGATACTCAATTCCTCTCCACTTTGTCTTTCAAGTTGAAAGGCATTGTGTCCTTTGTAAGCAATAATAACATAAGGTCCACTCCATAATGCATCAAATTAAGTGTTCTTACTAGACTTAGCTCTATAAACATCCCACTTTAAGACAATATCTCCTTCATATGTTCTTGAGATAGTTCCCTCGTCAAATTTTCTTTTCACTTATGCTTGGTGACATTCTATGGTGTGTATAGATTTATTTCTTGTTTCCTCCAAGGCCATTAATTTTGAAAATCTTGTCTCCATAGGATTATTCTTCATTATCTCAATCTAATATGCCAACTCAAGAGCTGGTAACTCAATTGAAATAGGCAATTTAGCTTCTCTCCCATAGACAAGCATATAAGGTGAGTTACTAATGGAAATCTTTAGAGTAATCCTATCTTCACATAGGATTATCTTCAATTTAGTGTGTTAATTCCTTTGATTATCCTCTATTTTACTATTTATAGTTCTTATCAATTTCGTATTAGTGGACTCAACGAGCCCATTTCCTTGGGGGTAAAAATTAGAATAAGTACTCAAGTAGATACCATATTGGAGATCCCATTCCATTATTATTACACCACTAAAATCCATGGCATTATCATAAATTATTATTGTAGGCACCCCAAACCTTGTCACTAGGATCTCATAAAAATCAAGAACTGAAATTTCATTATCCTACTTGAGGGCCACTACCTCTACCCATCTTGTGAAATATTTGGTAGCTATAAAAACCCATTTATGGCATGCACTAGATGGAGGATTGATCATTAAAATGAAGTCAAATACCCACTACATGAATGGTTGTTCAACCTAAATAGGGTGAATAAGAAAGGATGAAAGTTTTTGTTTACCTAAAAAGAGTTCACACATTTAACATCTTCTGACCAACCCTCATTATTATTACAGTTGTTGTTTTAAGTGAAAAATGACCTCCAACTAGTCCATCATGGAAATGTTCTAAAATATTATCAACTTGGTATGTTTCCACACATCTTAGTATCATTCCATTAAGTTCTTTCTTAAATATAACCCCGTCTATAAGGACATAAAGTATTACTTTTAATATGAAGTATCTCTTTCTTACTTGATTTATAAATATAAGATACTCACCTGTTTGAAGGAACCTCACCATTTCTTATTTAAAAATTGGGGAAGATGAAGTTGAAACTATACTAGAACCCTCTTGAAATGACAAAACTATCTCTTCTTCTTCCTTTAGGTATGATATGTGTTCACATGTCCCTCTTTTTCTTACTAGCTTAGTGGCCTTGATCTCAACATCATACTCCATCACCTTAGTTATCCATCCATATCTTTCATCATTCAGGTATTTATTCAAAAGGAAGTATCTTATGCTTTAATGAGTCACCATGACATGTATTTTATTATTGGATTCCATATGCCTAAATTTATTAAGACTTATTATAACTGCCAATACTTATTTCTCAACATATGTGTACCTCTCTTCATAACCTTCTAGTCCTTGACTAAAAAAATTTATTGGTTGTTTATGTCCTTGATTATTATATTTCATTAACATATAATATATGGTGTTAATGTTATAAAAATCATACAATAAAAAGTCCTTAGAAAAATTAGGGTTGATTAATGTAGGTTCTTCAGTAATAGCTTATTTGATGGCCTCAAAATTAGGCTTCCCTTCCTTGGTTAATACAAATGTTTGATGATTCTTTAACATAGTTTTTATAGGCCTTAAAAGAGTGGAAAATTTAGGCATAAATCTCCTAAAAAAATTATCTTCCCAAGAAAACTTTGCAAAGCTTTCTTGTGTTTGGGCAATGACAAAGCTAGTATGACACTCACCCTATCAAGGTTTATAGCAGACCCATATTTATAAAAAATTATGAAAAATTAATTTGCCTTGATGAACAGTAAAAACACACTTATTTTTATTGAGAAAAACCCCATATTTCCTACACCTTTAAAATATTGGCCTTAGATGTTTCAATTGGTCACTAGCATCTTTAGAAAAAATGGTTGTGTCATCAAGGTATATTAGTACTATCTCATTGATAAAACCTTGGAAATCCATATCCATGGCTATTTATAATGTGTCACATACATTGGAAATCCAAAATGGCATTTTCTTATAGTAATAAGTCCCCCATTTGGTAGTGAAGGTTGTATTATATTGATCTTCTTTTACTAATAGTTGGTTGTAGCCTGAATAGTCATCCAAAAGTGAGAAGTGTTTAGAACCTATCACTACTTGAAGTATTTGATCCATTGAATGTAGAGGCTAGTGATCATTTAGTGGGACCATATTCAATTCTATAAAATTCACACATAACCTAATTTCACCATTTTTATTTCTTACAAAAACTAAGTTGGCAACCCATGATGAGTGTTTGATAGGAAAGATAATTCTTGACTCTATCAACTTGGTAAGTTTTTTTATCATGAGCACATCCACTTTAGGATTGATGGGCCTTTTCCTTTACCATAAAAGCTTAACATTATAATCAATTTCTATAATGTGTTGATACAATAAGGGACAAAACCCCTTGAAGTCACTATACTCCCAAACAAATACAAAAACATTATCTACATAACTCAATGAATGAAGCCTTCTCTTGGGGAGTACATATATTTCCAAGATTTAGGAGTTTATCTTGGAATATAGACACCTTATCAAGATGTAACTCTTTTGTATACAACATTATTTCATCTCTCCTCATTTTATCACAGTCATTGAATATACCTTCAAGAGTAACCAACCCTTTATAAATCTTATTAAACCTTAATTTCATAATTTGGTCCCCATACTAGTACTGCAACTTGGCCTAGGTTTTGTAAGATAAATCAATCTCATATTGGAGAAAACATTTTTTATATTTCACATTGAAACACTTTCTAATTAACATCATTTTCTAGTATTGAATGACTTATAGCTACCATGATGTGTGGTTAAGTTTGGGGATTCTTGACATCATTAGGGATGTCAAATTGTGCTCAAATTGATGCCAACCTATCAGCATGTTGGTTCTCTTCCCCTAGGATTTATTTGATGTTAAAAGTCTCAAAATCCTTAATAAGGTCCCACACTCTAATCTTTTATTATTTTAATAATGTGTTCTTAGATACACTTATACTTCTTACTTGGTGTACAACTACCTCACTATCTCTAATGGGTTATACTTATTTGACTCTTTTCTTCCTTACCCATTGAGTCCCATGTATAAGATCCTCATATTCAGTTGCATTTCAAGAAAAACTAAACTATAATCTATTGACTTAATATTACTTTTCATATGATGGATAAAGAAGCATCATACCTACACCTACTCCATTCTTGCTTCTTGATCCATCAGAAAACAACTTCCACAAACCATCACTATAATTATTATTCTTAAAAGGATAAGGTATGGTTGTACCTTATTCATGTAATTAATATAAACCAAGACCAACCTCTTCAACACCTCTATATGGATCAAACTCATGATTTGATTCACCCCATTCTTCAAGAAGGAGATATAAAATGTCTTCAAGAGGAAAAATTAGCTCTTGATCACCAGGTTGATCCTCCTCATCAATGATAACATAATTAACATTATTCAGTAGGTTGATCTTCCTCATCAATAATAGCACAATTAACATTAGTAATAATTGGTTTTTATGGCTCAATGTGAAACCTTGAGATAGGCTCTCATATTATATTAATTTTGGTGCCATAGCTTGTCCTAAAATACATGTAGGAGCAATCTAATGAAAATTAACCACAAACATTTGCCATGAAGTCCCTTGAAAAGAAAAGGGAAAATTATGGTGGAAAGTCAAAAACAACCACATCTTGAGTAATGGAGAAATAATTAAAAGCATATAAAGTTAGATTGAAACCCTTGATAACACCAACTATCTTAGTGGTTGTTTCATCTAGTTATAGCAAACCTTTAGCATGAGGTTCATATTTAAGGCCTATTTTATCCATTATTTGGTTTGGCATGATTTATCTACTAACCCCACTATCTATCATACAATTATGCACCAAAAAATCACCAATGATCACTGAAACATATAAGGGAAGAGGCTCATTCACTTTACCTTGTTGTGACTCACTAGGCTTAGATGTGTTTGTGAATAACATAATAACCTTTATTATTACTCATAATGATGATATAATCTTAGATATCTCCTCTATTAGTATATATTTTTACCTGGGAATGGAAAAAATTTCCCACATATGCATACTTATATGAATGATTTTTACTTGATCCACTATGTTGAGAGAAGAAGCACCAATATTTGGTTGTCATCTATGAGTTATGACATAACTTTGGGCATGTTTATTTTGGTGTGAAAAATTAATCTTATCACTATGATTTATTTGATATTATTGAGTCTTAAGATGTACATTAGGCTCTCGTATCCCTTGATTCATGGAGGGACTTGTAGTTAAACCTTTCCCACTCTCTTGTACCTCTTCAACCACCCTTATTTTAGACCTAGTGTTGGATATAATGGAGCTATCTACCACCCTAATTGAGTTATCCACTTCATTCACTATACAACAATCATCTTCTTCATTATTTTTGAGATTGTATCACTAGGCTAACCTTACTCTCTAATATCCATAACCTGATTATAAACTTCATCTTGTGTTAGAGAAGGAAAATTTATTTCTTGTGCCACACAAGCTTGATTCAACCCTTGATCTTGAGTAATGGATTTCTCATGAGATTGATTCCATTTATAGGTCCATTCTTGCTCTTAAATTAGATTGTTTTGGGTGGATACTAAATATCTTGAAGTGGAGGTTACATTTGGGTTAAAGCTTGGGTATGGTCTATAATTAGTGATATAACCTTGTCTTTGAGAATTTATTTATAAGGGTAGCCTATTTGATTGAGTAATGGAGAAATTATGAAAAGCATGAAAAGTTAGATGTAAACCCTTGATAACACCAACTGTCTTAGTGGTTAATTCATCTAGTTGTAGAAAACCTTTAGCATGAGGTTCATATTTGAGGCTTAGTTTATACATTATTTGGTTTGGCATGATTGATCTACTAGCCCCACTATCTATCATAAAATTATGCATCAAAAAATAACCAATGATCACTGAAACATATAAGGGAAGAGTCTCATTCACTTTACCTTATTGTGACTCACTAGGCTTAGATGTGTTTTTGAATAAAATAATACCCTTTATTATTACTCATAATGATGAGATAAGCTTATATATCTCCTCTATTAGTATATATTTTTACCTAGGAAAGGAAAAAGTGGCCCACATATGCATACTTATATGAATGATTTTTACTTGATCCACTATGTTGAGAGAAGAAGCACTAATATTTGGTTGTCATTTATGAGTTATAACATCACTTTGGGCATGCTTATTTTGGTGTGAAAAATTAATATTATCATTATGATTGTATTGAGTCTTAATATGTACATTAGGCTCTCTTATCCCTTGATTCATGGAGGGAATTGTAGTTAAACCTTTACCACTCTCTTGTACCTCTTCAACCACCCTTATTTTAGACCTAGTGTTGGCTATAATGGATCTATCTACCACCCTAATTGAGTTACCCACTTGATTCACTATACAACAATCATCTTCTTAATTATCTTTTGAGAGTGTATCACTAGGTTGGCCTTACTCTCTAATAGCCATAACCTAATTATAAAATGTATCTTGTGTTACAGAAGGAAAATTTATTTCTTATGCCACACAAGCTTGATTCAACCCTTGATCTTGATTGATGGATTTCTCATGAGATTGATTCCATTTAGAGGTCCATTATTGCTCTTAAATTAGATTGTTTTGGGTGGGTACTAAATATCTTGAAGTGGAGGTTTCATTTGGGTTAAATCTTGTGTATGGTCTATAATTAGTGATATGACCTTGTCTTTTAGCATTTATTTATAAGGGTGGCCTATTTTATTGAGTAATGGAGAAATTATGAAAAGCATGAAAAGTTAGATTCAAACCCTTGATAACACTAATTGTCTTAGTGGCTGATTCATCTAGTTGTAGCAAACCTTTAGCATGAGGTTCATATTTGAGGCCTATTTTATCCATTATTTGGTTTGGCATGATTAATCTACTATCTCCACTATCTATCATACAATTATGCAACCAAAAAATCACCAATGATCACTAAAACATATAAGGAAGAGGCTCATTCACTTTACCTTATTGTGACTCACTAGGCTTAGATGTGTTTATGAATAAAATAATACCCTTTATTATTACTCATAATGATGAGATAAGATTAGATAGCTCCTCTATTATTATATAATTTTACCTATGAATGGAAAAAGTGTCCCACATATGCTTACTTATATGAATGATTTTTACTTGACCCACTATGTTGAGAGAAGAAGCACTACTATTTGGTTGTCATTTATGAGTTATAACATCACTTTGGGCATGCTTATTTTGATGTGAAAAATTAATATTATCATTATGATTGTATTGATTCTTAATATGTGCATTAGGCTCTCTTATCCCTTGATTCATGGAGGGAATTGCAGTTAAACCTTTCCCACTCTCTTGTACCTCTTCAACCACCCTTATTTTAAACCTAGTGTTGGCTATAATGGAGCTATCTACCACCCTAATTGAGTACCCACTTGATTCACTATACAACAGTCATCTTCTTAAAAATTTAAAAGTGTATCACTAGGCTGACCCTATTCTCTAATAGCCATAACCTGATTATAAACTTCATCTTGTGTTAGAGAAGGAAAAGTTCTTTCTTGTGCCACACAAGCTTGATTCAACCCTTGATCTTGAGTAATTGATTTATCATGAGATTGATTCCATTTAGAGGTCCATTATTTCTCTTGAATTATAGTGTTTTAGGTGGGTACCAAATATCTTGAAGTGTAGGTTGAATTTGGGTTAAAGCTTGTGTATGGTCTATAATTAGTGATATGACCTTGTCTTTGAGAATTTGTTTAGAAGGGTGGCCTATTTGATTGATAACATTGATGATATTGGTTTCATTGAGAGAGTATGAAACTAAATTTATCTATTCTCCATTTCCATGACTTTTTTTTCAAGATTCTTAAGTATCCCTTCCACATCATTTAACTTGCTTACTTGACTAGGGGTAGCCAACCCATGACTAGTTAAGGTAAGAATTGGAGTAAGAGTTGGGAGAGGGGCTTAAATGTTAGGAAAAAAAGGCATATGGGGCCTTAGAGAAATTTTTCTATCTTGGATCATATTTTTCTCATCCCTAATAGCAATCTCAAATGCATTCGATAAGGTATTCCCACCCATATATTAAATCGTAGCTACTATATCACTATTCAAAGCCTTAAGGTAATGTAGTAAAGTATAGTTTGGAGTGGGTATTTAAATAATTGGGATCCTATCCCATGTATTTGTAAAATAGCATTGAAATCTTGCATGAATTATTGAGGAGGTCTCTTTATGATGGTCAATTGCTCGACCAAGGACAAATGGTCACTCTTATCTTCAAATATTTTGCTCAATTTCTCTCCCAAATCATCCCATAAGTCAATGGATTAGGGTATAAGGTTTTTATACCTATATAATTTCTTTCCTTTAAGACTACTTTCCAAAAAGTTTATTTCCACATTCTCTTATGTTCTGTTATGGATGTTGCAAAACTTTGCCATGCCCTAATTTGCTCAATGGGAGTAAGAGTAGTTTTTCCATTAAACAAGGGATACTCTTGAGGTTAACCACTAGTATTTCATCATATTATTGAAGTTTTAAATTATAAACACCATTAAAATAAATAAAGGTAACATTTCTATCCATATTATCAACCTTAAGATAATTTAGATAGAAAGGAATAAAGAGCTTCCTTCTAGGTGACTTGGTATAAGGGAGATTATGAGGAAACCTCTTCCTTTTTTATCAATATGAAGGTAACTCAACAAATTCAATTTGAATACCTTTTAATTTTTATCTTTTATTAACCTTTGGCATGACATTTAGCTCACTAGTTAGATAAAAAGAGTTTAAAACTTGTTGGAGTCACCAGATGTTGCATGAAGAAGGTTGTTATAGCTATACTTTTACTAAGACCAACATTAATCTTTGACAACGACTTTATATTTGAGTCCCACTGGGTGTGTTTATAACTATCATAGCTCAATTTTTCACCCTTAAGATGGTGATTTAATCCCTCCCAATTGAGCTATGCAATGGTATTGATCCTAGGTTGTGGGTAGCCTTTCAAGGGATCAAACCTCTATATTTTTGGCTAGCTCCAAAGTAAAATAGCTGCACTAACAAGTATACTACTTTCTTGACTTGGAAAAGATAAATATGAATAATAAAAGTAAAAAATAACATAAAGGTGATGTACCAAACGTGAGGCCCTTGACTTGTTAAGAATGCACTATGAAATACTAAGTTACAATTTGATTATGTTATTCTAAAATAATCTCTATCACACTAGTGCTTCAATATGAAGGCTATGAAGGTTGTAAGAGATTAAGATGATCAACAAAGAGGTGATAACAATAAAAACTAATGGTTTACCAATTATCTAACTAATCAAACTAGTTATAACACTTATTATGACCTTTGAAAGAAGACAAACTTACATAGAGACCATGAATAAGAAGCATAAATGCAAGGAAGCACATATACTATCACTTAGCATTCATCAAAACAACCCATTCAATATCACTATTTTTAATATGAATATAGAATATCCATCTTTAATTTATTCCCATAGGCAAGTACAAGACTTAATTTTTGTAGGGACTCATCATAACCAATGTGAGTATGATTTACAAAACATACAAGGCTACATATATAGGAAAAGGTGAGAGAGAGAGAGAGAGAGAGAGAGAGAGAGAGAGAGAGAGAGAGAGAGAGGGAGGGAGGTAGGTAGGGAGGGAGGGAGGAGGAGAGAGAGAGAGAGAGAGAGAGAGAGAGAGAGAGAGAGAGAGAGAGAGAGAGAGAGAGAGAGAGAGAGAGAGAGAGAGAGAGAGAGAGAGAGAGAGAGGAGAGAGAGAGAGAGAGAGAGAGAAGAGGCATATAAGGTCATGGATAAGTGTAATATATCATTGAGTTGGTTTCAATACAATAAATTAATCAATAAAATAGTCTTGAAAGGTTTTAATTGACATGTGTACACTTGCTCAATGATGTCCTTCGAATAGGCATAAGAGGTTACTTAGGCAATTTTAAGTTCTTGAATCTAACTCCTCACTTTTGAGACTAAATATATGAACTTTTAAGGTCAGTTAAAATATTTTTAACTAACATTAGGCATGATTAAAATGTTTCTATGACACTCTCCTTTAAATTTTTTTGCAACTTCTCTTTTATCCTTAAAAGCATACAATCTTCACTAGCTCTCTTTGGGCTCAAATGCTTAAAATTTGGTTTTAAACTTCATGAATACAAATTATCTTCATTAATAATTTATCATTACATCACCAACTTGAATCAACCCATATTAGTGCTTCATCTACTTTATACCACTCCATTTCAACCCAAACTTCTTACTTGCCTTCATTTCCTTGTAACCTTCAAAATAGACAAAGCCCTTATGTAGGACAATGTAAACATTATCTTTAAAAAATAAACATGATTTGAGTACATAGTATTCCCTTATAAATATATGCCAAATTTCATGAATATCCATTAAGTTCAAGTACACTTATTCACCTTGTTTCTCTTTAATTAGGCCTCATCATGTCTTAAGGCCTAGAAAATGATATTTTGATCCATAAAAATCCCAAACATGTGAAACTACAAATAAGTGTTTGATTCAATTTTATTGCCTCCAAAAATGATCCATTTTAAATTTTATGATGTTTAACTTTGTGTAGGTGGGTGAACCAAGGAACGGCAAAAAAACTAGTCTTTCACAAGCATTCTCATATTGCCTTCAAGAATCAGACCTATATGAGCACTTATAGTGTCAAATGTGAGTATTTTTGGACTTTATGAGATATAATAAACCTAAATATACATTCCCCAATAGTTTACATCTATCTACGAGATCAAACACCCTATTTTGAGCCTAAAACCTCACTAAAACATAGCATTTAATGTGTCCATATAGGTAAAAGTGCAAGAAAACTTCATGGTAAGAGTTCTTCTTATATTTAGGAATTATTTTTAGGTTGTTTTAAGGTTAATTAAATGTATTTTTATTGTTTATAAATAATATATCTCTCATCAAGTCATTTCATGTCTCTTTGGTAGCTTGAAAAATGTTTATCATCGTAACGATGATTCATAAATATTATGGCCTTAAATAATGAAATAATGCCACAAATTTCAATTATAAAATATAATATAACATCCCCAATGACCTTTGTCTCTCTTGAAAATCTTACGTATAGTTTTGAGCTTAAGAAAGTGCTTCTTGAGCTAGGTAGACTATGTTCGGTGAGCTTGAGAGAGATTTTGACTTGGAAATGTCATCTTGGAGTTTGGTTTGATTCTAAACATCTCAAAGAGGTATATAAAACTTATGTTAACCTATTATAATGGTTTTATTTACCATTTATCTCCATAGACCTACTATAACCTCCATTAGCTCATGCTTAGAGTTTATAAGCCTTCGGGCACTCTTGACCCTAACAGTTATATTTGCCCTTTTTTCTTACTAACTCCTCTAAGTTTTGATATTTTAGGATTCCTTTAAAAGATATATAAACCTTATTTTTATTCTTCATACCCCAAACCTTCAATAACTTTTAGTTATTTATCCTTTTCTCACATAGGCCTACTAAACCTAGTTAGTCTTTTAGGTTTATCAATATTTTCAATCATTTAATCATTTAATGAGAGTAGTATGAGGCTCAAAATAAATTTATATGATTATTTTATTCCATTTATTATACATTTACACTTTTATATGTTTTTTATTGACTTGAGACTCATGTTTTTCAAATTTGATCATTTTGCCTATAGGTGAATGAGACTGTTTGGTTACAAGCTAAAATTATGATTTCTCATCATATAATTATTTAAAGAATTTAATATATTATTAGGTATTATGGATTTCATATATCTTTATTATCCATTTAAACCCCAAAATCCAATGCGTAACATGCATCTTGCCTCTCAATGCTTGAAAGTAAGTTTGTACTCTCTAGCTAGCATGTAGGTATGTAATTTGGATTTCTTGAGTATTGGATTTTAAGACCAACTTGTATAAATTTATTTTTACCTCTTCAAGGATAGATACCCTACATTATTTTTCACTATGACTCTTTCAAACCTTTCAATACTTTACTCCACAACACAAGTATCATCTTATTTCTCAACTTTATCCAAGGCATGACTGTATGTGACAATTTAT
>JARHVA010003850.1:622500-637500 GCA_037957365.1 Torreya grandis
TCATCTTCAACAAGCCATCCTCTTCAACATCCTCAACAAGCTTCTTCAAGGTAACATTGTATTAGTTTATTTATTTCTTGTATTCCTTTATTTCTTTCCCTTTGACATTTATTTTATTGACCTCCAAATATATTCCTTATTATCCCATTTACCTCTTTTCCATAGTAATCCCATTTATATTTCTACCCCATTTCCCTCTTTGTTCCATTTACCCCCTTTTACCCTTTTGCCATCTTGGCCTCTTTTAGACCATTTGCCCCTTTGCCTTCTTGGCCCCTTTCTTGACCATTTATCCCTCTTGATTTATTGATATCATTACCATTTACCATCTAAAACATTTCACACCTTCAACCATATCATTATTTTGACCCTTATCAAGTTACCAAACCAAAACCACAACCTTGTTTTTGACTAAATTTCAGCATTAGTTGCTTTTATCTTGTCATTGTTTTAGCAAAACATTTAACTTCTTTGTTTTAATTTAATTTATTTGATATTATTTATTGTTTTTATTTTAAATTTTATGTTATTTTATGAAAATTATTTCATTTTAAATTATCAAATTAATTTTTTAAAGAAGGTGGATTGATAGCCTCCTAGAAAGCTTTCGCTTTTAGGATCTAGCTCACGCTAGGTAATCCACCCATCTACTTGTCTAACTAAAGATTGTGTTTAAGTGTTTTATTATTTCAAGGTATTATTTAATATATAAATAATATTTATCACATATTTTTAACTTAAATTAGTGCACAAAAATGAGGTATTCTTCTACAAACCTATTAACATAGTTTCTTTCTTCCAAAATTAAGAAAAAGCAAAAAAATAGATAGAAACATTTTGGCACATCTGGTGGGACCCTTGAGTTTTATTGGGTTAATAGATGTTTTAGGAAACTTATTTTCATTATTAAAATGTTATTTAGTTTCACATTTCATTTCTGGTATTTAAACATTCTTTTTTTGCTTTCAAAAATACAAATTTTAGTCTCTTTTTCTTTCTAAAAATCAGAAAAAAAAAAAGAAAATTGTCATTCCTTTTTTTATTGCATTTAAAAAAAATCATCGTAGGATTAGGATTACATTTTCATGTTGTATTTAGGTAAATTTTATCTATTTTTGTTTTCATTGAAAAGAAATCAAAAAATTCTTTTTAGGTTAAAATTAACTACATACATTATTTGTTTGCTTGACTTAGTTAACCTATATTAATTAAAGTAAATAAAATTAATCATAGAACCATAAATGTTACACAAACCAAACCACTTACATAGTTAACACATCAAACATGATTGAGACAAGGCCCAACTAAGATTTCATCACCTAGCAGATCTACTTACCCTTTTTTGGTTATCTTACTTGGATTTAATCACCAAGGGGATAACCCACTCAATTCTCTCGTTGAGTATAATATTTGGTAATTGGTATATTGGCTAAGCACTCAAATTAGCTTCAAGACTATGATTTAATGGGATCAAGCCCCAAGTACCAATCTATGTACTTGATCTAATCTATACTTCTTTTTGAGCACCTAAACACAACTTGAAACTAAACATAGACTATCTTTCTAGGACCTATTCAAGCCAATTTCCTCTTAACACTTTTCTAAGGCATAAGCCAAAAGAGAGATAAAAAAGAATCCTAGGACTTAATTCACTCTTATTGAATGCATTGTTTTCCTTGAATCTTCTTTTATTACTCTTTGTTTTGAGGTGTGATAACATATCATTCCATTCCTATTTTATCATATACTTCTTACTTGCCAATAGAAAAGGGGCCTTGAGGAAAAAAACTCACCACCAAATCAACCAACCTCTTCCACCTCTACATCCATGAAACATGTTTCCAAACCCATGGACTCCCCTCACTCTATAATAATTCTTACTTGGGTGGTCCTAGGAGATGCAGATTTTTAACACTTTCCTAAACAACAATCACATATCTTTACAACATTACCTTAGAACTATGTCTTACCAAATCCTAATTTAGAACCCAATTGTAGATCCCCCTTATGGCATGCCTCTCCACCTCATGGGGAGTACCTCCACTACCATGGGTATTACTCAACCTTTAGTTATCCAAGCCTTATCATCAACCAGTAACCCTCTTGAAACTACCATTCAAAACCAACCAACCCAAACTACCATTGCCCTTATACTTCCTACCAATCACTCCTACATAATAGGAGTACCTACCTTTAGTGTGACCCATCTTCATCTAGTTACCTCCAATCCATAAAACACTACTTTAATTCAAATCCTTGTGGTGTCTATACCCTCCATATTACCACCGATTAGTACAAGGGTCACCACCATTCCATTGGTCATTAACCCAACTACCACTCCTGCCCAATAAGCAACCTTTAGTTATCTCCATAATCCACAAGGTCATATGCCTACTACCCAACCACCCACCTCTACCTAGCCATTTAAATCCACATACCAATATGTATCTTCTATCTAACCATTGGCATCCACATACCAATATGTGGTAACTTCTCAACCTTCTACCCACTATTGACATGTTTCTCATTCACCACCACTACAATATGAATCTTACAACCTTCCAGGTGCTCAAACCCAAGTATACTTCATGAAAATGATCATGGATAAGATGACCACCTTAGATTCGCTCACAATATCTTATCCTATGACTAAATTTTCAATGAGCCTATCCATTCAACTATACCCATTAAGTCATATCCTCCCCAATGGGAAATTCCCAATTTATCTAAATTTCAAAGCAAGGAAGATACCCAATAACACCTTAGGACATTTAGGCATGATTTTTATCTCATCTTGTATGATGATTCCCTTCTTCTCCACACTTTCTCAATGTCTCTAGCCAACCTAACCTTAGATTGGTATAGTGTAAATTCCATCTTCTCCTTCACCCAACTAGCTCAAAACTTCTTGGATCACTTTTTAATCAATATATCCAAGAAATTTTCTATCACCAACATCTACTCCATCTGACAATTTGAGAATGAATCTATTGCCAATTTGTGGCTCATTGGAGGAGCCTAATTAACCAACTTTCATTTTCCTTCCCTCAACTTGAACTTATAGAGCTCTTTTCTTGGGCATGTGCCAAACATATCTCATCCACATTACATGTCTAAATATTTTAGACCTTTGATGAAGCTTTTACCATGGATCATAAAATATAAAACTGGGCCATTGATGAAAGAAAGCTTAAACTCAAAAACAAGAACTCAACTTATAAAACCAATGAGGCTTCTTCCTTCAAGTCAAACAACTAGCCTAATACCAACACCAAGAATAAATAAATCATAAATTCTAATATCGTCAAAGCCACACCTCCACCATCTAAAAATCAATAAAATTTGAGGAACAAAACCTCCAAATCCTCTAATTCCTCAAACCAAAACCCAAGGAACTAAACTTGGAACAACTAGAAGCAATTAAATCTACTTGGGGAACCCTTGCTTCTATTTTGGAAAAGTTATTATAATATAATATCATCCAAATTCCACCAATTAAACCACCCTAATAGTTTGATGCTTCTCACCTTATGTTGGGTTGGTATAACAAAAATGACCATTATGGCCTTCACTAAGTCATAGGGCATGATATCAATAGTTGTAATATCTTCAAATACCTTATCCAATCCCTCATTTATAAGGGGGAGCTTACATTGGAAAACCTCAATGTACCACCCAACCAATCCCTTGTCATATTTAAGCAACCTTTTCCAAACCATGCTCCTAAAAAAATGAGAGTAAAAACCTTGAATGCTCTCATGACACTCATACTATTAACATGGTCCTTGACACACTCATTAATAAAGAACCCACTCACCAATCTACCAACCCCTCCACACTTATGGAAGTAGTAGAGTTACCTTCTACCCTTTTGGAAAACCAAACCAAGGAAGTACCTCTTCCTCCTCCTTCACTCATTACAGTAGTAGAGTTACCAATTTCCCCTTTAACTGACACACTATACTATACACCCATCTTACCTTCCTCACCAATTACCATGAAACTCTTCCCTCCCACAAAAATCATTATTGAGAAGTAAATTACCCTATCTACTCCTCCCATATAAGATCCATCTATCTTGACCTTGAATCCTTTGATTGAGGATGAGGACAAGGTCACCATCCCTATGTCTCCACCTAGTAGATTATTTTTTAGATCTACTATTTAGGGAATCAAACCTTTCTCAAAGCTAGTACACAAATTGTAATTTATCCCCAACCCTGACATGGATCGAATTGCCTTTTAATTAAAATTAGGTATCCCTTATGTTACCAAACCAAAACCTCTGACCCCTTCTTTGGTGGACTAACCTAACAATTTTAATGACCAACCAACCAAAACCTCCACCCAACCAACTAAAACCTCCACCAAACTAACCAACCCTCAACCACCTAAGCCAATCAAGACCCAAGTAACCAAACCCCATTTAAAACCAATAACCAAAGAAACCAAAGAGGTAAACCCACTTGAAGTCCTAAAGCCTTGAGTTTTACCTCCCATAACCTTTCCATCCATTTTGGATCATCATCCCTCTACCTTGAGCACAAAGCCCATTATTTTTACCAAAACCCCACCACCTCTAGTGGTTACACCTTCACACTTGATTTTTAATGCACCTCTTTTTACTGTATTAGAAATACCTAAGTTAGCTACCTTGCCATCCTCTACCTCTATCTCTTTAACCATATTACCTAAACCAAAACCATTAATGAAGTGTACCACCTTACCTAAGACACCTATCATCAAACCTACTTCTAAATAACCTTCTACCTCAACACCCAAAATAAAAACCACTAAACCTTTACCACCTTTAACCGAGTATTA
Source organism: Torreya grandis (assembly GCA_037957365.1). Classification (NCBI taxonomy): domain Eukaryota; kingdom Viridiplantae; phylum Streptophyta; class Pinopsida; order Cupressales; family Taxaceae; genus Torreya; species Torreya grandis. The sequence continues at coordinate 627,325 of JARHVA010003850.1, forward strand.
CCTAATCATTTTGCAATGGTTATTGCAAACCTCTTCATTTATATTACCACACATCAAACCCTTTGACCCTTCACCTCCCAAACCATCATGGTTCAATAACAATTTGATTTATTTACACCATAGGAGAGCAAACTATGATACAAAGAATTATAAAGCTCTCTAAAATCTCATCCACCATCTTTATGATGAGGATGATCTATTGATAGATGAACTTCCTATGTCACCCATACCAACCCCAAAAAAAACTATACCTACCCAACACATACCCACCCCTCCACTCTCACCTAAGAATGAATATGAGTTTTACCACTCTACTACCTCACCCTCTCCTTCTATCCATACTATCAACATGGTCACTAGATCATAATAGAAGGATAAAGGGAAGGCTAAGGTGTCCAATCCTTGTTGTTACCCCTCTTCAAACTCCTAAGAAAACCATACCCAACCATCTCCATATTCATTCAAACCCAACATGTCTATCTTAGGTGCCCTCCAATATAACCCTTCACAATCCAACCCATATGTAATATCTATCCAGAAAGATATCCTTAAGAAGCTCCACCAGACCTTAGCAAAAATAGATTATATCAATTTATTTATACTTCTCCCCATCACCACCAAGCACTCATAAAGGCCTTGCAATCCATATAGGTCCAACCCAATGACCCTCAACTTTTAGCCTCCTTTATTGGTGCCCTTTGAACCTCCAACCTTGCTACCTTTAAGAATTTATAAATACCTTCCGTCCACCCTAAGGACCTAGATCCCCCACTCTTTATTACTACTTACATCAACCAAACCTATGTCAAAAGGGTGATAATTGATGGGGGAGATATAATTAACATCATATCCTCTTATGCTTATAACCAACTCAACTTACCAAATAATATCATGCTATAATCCACGATAGTCCTCTGATCCATTAATGACACTATGGCCACTACCTTAAGAATAATCATCCTTCATATCGATATAAGACCCCACACACTTCATGAACTCTTTTATGTTGTGTAAGGAGAATTATAATACATCTTATTGGGATGACCTTAGATTCACTCCATGGAATGTGTTGCCTCTACCTTGTATTGATACATTAAGTTTGAGCATGAAGACCAGGTCATCAATATCCAAGTGGACCTAAATCCTTTCTCAACATGCAACATGACCTATCACCTTAATGATTTCCTCATACACCCATCTAATGGACCTTCAACAGTTGCACCATAATCATCAACCATCAATGAAATGTCAACTATCTCATCCATCCCTTCATATATCCCAATAAGATCCCTTAGGATCTATTTTCTAATGATTCTCTTTAGGAGAGTATTGCCTTATAGAATTGGATGCTTTACCTACTCCTCAAGAATATGGGAACCTTAAACATGACCCTTCCTATGACCCTAACATCAAAACCATTATCCATTTTGGTCCCCAAACCATCAAATGAACTTCATCTATGGGGGACTTGATTGTCCACTTCTTTCTCCAACCACTAACTCTTCCATCTAACCATTCACCTCTAACTTTTCCTACCTTGACAAACCAACAATCACTAAATTATATATTCATAGGTGTGCTTGGAAGGGATTTGGCCTTGGTTGATATAAACAAGGACCTCATGAGTTACCTTTGATCAAAACCCAAAAACCTCATGATTCATTCGACCTTGGGTTTGTATCACATGAAGAACTCACCAACTCACCCAAACCTATTGACACCGTCAAAGAAGACATCCCCTCCTCACCAAGTCAACCTCCTTCAAAATCTAAGGATTGTGACATCATTCCTCATAAATTTTTTTGTCAATATTATTAGTTTGGGCTCTCTAACCTATAAAAAGGATGTCCAAACTAAAACTCTTCCTCTCATTCATCTTGAAATGGTAGAAAATGATTCTCCTACCATCAACACCATCCAACATCAAGATGATGATTCTAGTCTCACCTACCTTGGTGCCCTAGATTCTTCAATCTATAAATCCATTTCTCCTAAAACCTTGACCATGTTGAATGAATCCACCATGAATATCAACTTGGGCACTCTAGATGAACCCCATATTATTAAATTGTACCAATCACTGAATGCCAAAGAACTTCAAGACTTATCCTCTTTCCTTCAAGACTGCAACATAGCATTCACTTGGTCTTATAGTGATATACCCGAGATTGAACCCACCATTACTACCCATAACATAATCATTCATCATAATGCAAAGATTGTTAAACATAAATTTTGACAAATAAATCCTCATATATCCCTTGCCATCAAAGAACTTCAGTGTATCCTATCTATAAATTTTATTCAACCCATTGACTACTCCCAATGGGTCTTAAATACCGTACATGTTACTAAATCCATTATGGATCTATGCATTTGTGTGGAATTTCTTAACCTTAACCTCACTTACCCTAAAGATGACTTTCCTCTACCTAGTATTGACTAATTTGTTGATATTACAGTCAATCATGAGATGTTATCTCTCATGAATAGTTTTTTAGGTTACAATCACATTTTGATTTTTCTTGAAGATCAGAATAAAATTACCTTTACCACCCCTTGGGGAAATTTTTTCTATAGAGTCATACCTTTTTAGTTAAATAATGCTAGTATAACCTACCAGTGGGATATGACCTACATCTTCTATGACCTCATCCACACCATCATAGAGGACTATGTCGATGATCATTAGGGAAAATACAAATCTCATAAAGATCATCTAAAAGATTTTGGAATTATCTTTGAATGCCTAATCCATTTTCATGTCATACTCAATTGCAAGAAATGTGTTTTTGGGGTCTTTTCAAGAAATCTTCTTGGATTTATCATCTCCCTTTGAAGAATCGAGGTAAACCTTGCCAAGGTCAAAGAAATCTTAGGGATGCCTCCTAACAACCTTAAGCAACTTTGTAGCCTATAGATAAAGATTCAATCCATTCACCATTTCATTTGCTAGCTTTTAGATTGGTTCCAACCTTTCCATCACCTTCTGAGGAAGGATGTCTCTTTAAAATGGAATAGTGATTATCAAAAAGCCTTTGTTTTACTCAAATAGTATATTTTGTCACCATTTATCCTCACCCATCCTAAGGATGACCATTGATGTTACCTATATATCTCTGCCATCAACCATTACCTAGGGGCAATATTAGTTCACCAAGATGAACAACATAGAGAGTAAATTGTGTACTAAATTAGTTGCATGTTTGTAGAATATGAGACTGGATATACCCATATTGAGAAACTTTACTTATCCCTAACTTACATTGCCACCAAAATCTACACTACCTTCTTAACCATAAAACCTATGTCATAACCAACATCGACCCACTCAAGTACATGCATTCTAAGCCATACAAAAACTAGCATATGGCCAAGTGGTTTATGCTCTTAATAGAGTTTGATCTTGAGTTCCTTTAGTAAAATTAAATTAAAGGGAAAGTCATTGTTGACCAATTGACCAAAGCACCTTTGATAGATTACCAACCTCCTCTTCTTGAATTTTTAGATGAATCCATTGTTACTCTTTCCTAAGAAGAAATAAATTACCAAATGACTATGTTCTTAGATGGGTCAAAGTGTCAACATGGTGTAGGAGCTAGTATCATCCTTATCCCATTTGATGGTGAACCCCTTCCTCTATCCTTTAAACTTGATTTTGAATGCACCAATAATATGGCTCTCATCCTTAAAAAAGAAACAAATGTGACCAACATGGAGAAAAGTAAATGAGGTAAGTTTGCTTTCAATTAGCTCAGGCCCTACATCATTACCCATAAGTATGGATCAAGAGATTATCATTTATCCTCTCTCTAAGGCAAACCAAAACTTGAGCCTCTCAATGATTCGTATCTACATCTATTTTTATATTAAATAAGGATAAAGCTCAATCCTTTTGTTTAAGTTAAGCTCATCCCTTGATTAAAAGATTTTAACCTTCACCCATTTTCTTCCTCTCCTTTTGAGGACAATTAATTACAACATAGAACCATATGGTTAATTACCATAGTCATTGACTAATCCTAAATATGGGTACCATAGCTCTACCCATAGCATGGTTCTCATGGATACTTTTCATCTCTGACAAGATTGAATACCATGGTAATTATCTCTCAAAACCACACCTCTTCACATATCATTATCCTTTTTATGTTAAAGTTTTTCCCTCATAACAGTCAACCTCTAAACATAATTAGACTTGTCCATGTCTAAAAACATCACATCCAAAAATAATTTACATACCAACATATTACTTGGGTCAATATCTTAAGCATTGTAGACTACTCCCTTGAAGGATAGCTACCCAAAAACAAAATAAAGATTGCCAAATAGAAGGTAGACTGCTCCCTTGAAGGACAGATATCAAGAGCATTAAACACAGCCAATAAAATTAGACCACTCCCTTGAAGGATGGATAAGTTAATGAAGTAATTTCTTAGAAGCTTCCCACATCAATTAGCTTCTCATATACAACAATAAACAAGAAGACTCACCACCAAAATCAAAATAAAATAAAAATAATCTAAAGCTAAAATTATCTCTCAAGCAGCATAATAAGCTGGAAGCCACAATCAACTTTCACATGTAAACTTCCCACATTTATCAGTCTACATCTAACATACGACATGGACATATCGATTATCATTCTTGGATCACCTATAGAAAGGGAAAAATAATCCACATAAGGTTACCATACATATTACCCATTATCCTTCACACCACCGATCACCCATCTTCACTTTATATTATTTGTAAATCAAGGGATTTAGAGCTTACTTAACACACTATGATCAAAAAACTTATTTTATCAACTAATACATGCTAGTGCAAAGAATTCAAAAGGATTATGTTCCTTAAGCCATTCAAACTTCAGGTTTCATTTTGTCTTTGTCAATAAATAAGTATTATACCTAATTTCTTGTTCTCTCATCATTGATTCATGTATTCTATTAGACCCATGTCTCACAATTTTTAATTTAGTATGGTTATCTAAACTACTTATGTGCCACCACTATCATCCATCAAATTTTCATAACCATAACCATGAATAACATCATAACAACATTAACATCAAATCCCTATTTATGATCAATCAAACCACCTTTTGGAGATACCTTTCTCTACAACCTCAACTCATCTTAGGTGCTCACCCTTTCTCTGCAAACCTTCAACAAAACTAGACCATGTAGTCCATAAAATTGGGGCAACCCATTTGAGCACCATTCTCCAACCCTTATTGAACTACAGTGTCTTGATGTCCATGGACTATGTAGGCAATGCTTGACTTTTAACGGTAGTTCGAACACTAAAAACTAATTACCCTCCCCTTTTTCATCTCATTAATTTCCATTTCTAACAATGCCTTCTTGCTTAGGGCATTTTATGTCAAGTGAGCTTTGGATTCTTCCTAGCATCCTTATATATTAACATCATCTAATAATTCCTCTTTGTTTTTTCCCTATTACTAAGAGAACTACATTGGCCTAAGGTCTTTTTGGACTATGTAAGTAGTGCTCAGTTATTGAGGTCATCTTAGTCACATCATTTATTTTATTTTCCCTTCTCACCTAACATTATTTCTTTCACTTCTCTACCTATCTCTTCACCACCTCCCTCCCTTTAGCTTATTAATCTCTTTTAAAAAAAGTATTGACAACCTTCCCCATTGGCCCCTCTTATCTCCCATAAAGCCACCATCTACTCTACTTCATTGGCTTCCCCATCACATTTCCTTGTGCTTGATTTGTGGATCACTCCCCCACCCACTTTTCATGTTTTTTGTCCCTCTCTCCACTTCTTACCAACCTTTCCCTTTATCCCCTTTTGTCTTCTTCCACCATCCTTACCCTTTCCCCTTGCCCTTGGAAACCTATCATACCCTCTTCCTCTCTCTCTTTTCCTCACCAATTCCACATCATCCTATACTCTTTCACACTTTTTATTTCTTCTATTTTTTTACTACACCCCCCACTTTTTCTTTATATGTACCACCATTCTTTGTCGTTTTGCCTCTTCTCACCTTTTCCATTTTCCACTCTTCTATTTTATCCTCCACAAATAACTTATAACTAGGTATTTATCCTTTGAGAAGCCTTCCATAATTATGATTTTCTTTTTATCTATTCTTGTCTTTTGCACTTTACATTCCCCTTTTCCTCTTTCCATCTCGGTATTCACTTATCTTTTGCATTTGTGTGAGTGTTCATGCTTTATATCCCTACTTCCTTCTTCTTCTTATCATCCCTGATCTTCATCACTTATTTTCAGCTCATTCTCTTTCATTGTGTCCCCTATTTATTCACCACCTCACTACTTTGTCAGCTTGTCAATCACTTCTAATCACCCATTTAGCTTGTCAATCTCTTATAAGAAGATGATTGCAACATACTTTATCTCTTCAACTTTTTATCCACCCATCCTTTGCTTCCCCTCATTTTTCTTAACCCCTTTCCCATTCTCATCTCCAACATTTCCATTTGATTTACTTTATTGTTCCTCTCCTTTCCTATCATCATCTATGCTTACTTGGTCACATCATCACCTAATTCTTCACTCTCCCATCATCCTTTTTGTGTCCTCATTTCACTCCTTTTTCCTCCTATTTCCTTTTCTTCCATGAGTTTCCTTTTTTTTCATTCTCATCACCAAAATATTTTCTCTTTGGTCTCTTTTAGACTTCTTTTCAATTTGTCATGACCCACCATATTTCTCATCCTCCCATTACCCTTCATGATTGTCACACTTCTCTCCCCATCCTTTTCAATTCTCTAATCTATCATTTTTAGTACATTCTTCAATCCCCCACCTTATACCTTCTATTTTTATTCTCTTTATCCATTTCATTTCATTTTTCTTATCTCCCTTGATGACATTCCTTATTCTTCACAACCTTCCTTTTTTCTTCCTCCATATCCATGCTTGGTTCCCTCCATCCTTATCCATCTTCATCTTTATCTATGACCTCATTGTCTTATCTACCTATCTATTCATACATCTCCTAATCTACCTTCACCTCATCCCTTATTATATCTTCGTTATTTTCTCCCGTTGGCACTCCAACTTCTCACTCATTAGAGTGTAGTCACTAGTCACATTGTTTATACATGTATATATATGTTTACTTTTGTGTGTCCTCTACTCTCTTACTTTAATGCATGAAATATTTTTAGTTTTTATTCTTCAAGGCATCCATTTATTCTTTCAATGTCTTTATCTAGTAAGTATGGTCCTCCTTTTATCCCTTTCCAACTACTCTCTTCACCCTATCCATTACCTCTTCAACTTTTAAACCCTCTAAACATTTTGAGTGTACTTGATAGAGTGTGATCAACACACATTTTTATCCTTCAAAGCATGCTTATGTGATGCATTTGTAGGGATTATGTTCATTAAGCCAATCCTAATTTGGGTCTATATTTTATCATTATCACAAAAGAAACATCATGTCCTCTTCTTATCCTAATGTACTTCATTGATATTTTCATTATGACATTTTTCTCTTGATTATTTTCTTAACTTTACCATCTATCATTGTTCATTGCCTTACCTCGTATGCTTTACATTAAGTGAGATTGTGAAAAACATAACCATAACCATAACATTCATGAGTATCCTCATAAACCTATGCATAATAACATTCAAATAATGACACCCAACACATTTTGTACATGTTTAAAACAAACTATGCATTATTTTATTTATGGTGTGAGGAGTTACATGGAACATACAAAGTTATCAGACTATACACACCTCAACTAAGGCATATACATACATTATTTTCCTACCTAAGCATTAGGATAATTATTTGGTGAATCTAAATTTGTGTTCAGCCATCCTTCTACTAAATTAATCCCTAAAATAACATCCCTAACATTCCTTATATCAATAGCTACTAAATGGCATACTTTATTCTCCTTTTCTACATTTATCCTCATAGGGAAAGAATCATATTATAATCTAGGTCTTTTATCCTACTTGATCATCATAGCCATTACATCCCTTTACTATAGTTGTTTTTCTTACATAGGTACCACCTCTTATTTCTGTAATGTACATCCCCTTGGATAGTGAGGGATCCCTCCATAAATAGGCTGATGGTCATGTCCTCCAGCCCCGCATCTTGTGCATCAAAATTCTCACCTTCTTCACTAAAAAGGAGGTAAGAATTTAGGCTCAAGCTTAGGGCATGGCTGCCTTTCCTCTTTTTATTCATTTAATAGTACTTCAATTATTTCCGTTACATGTTGTAGTATTTGGTAGATATGCATATTCACCATATTGATTATTCTAGGTCATGGGGGTTGTTGATTGTCTATATCATGGTTCTCATTGCTCACCATCTTCAACCTTATGTAGTTATCTTCACTATATATAACCTACAAAACTAAATAACTTCATGATAGACATTCATCCTTAGCATGATTCTTTAAATAAAATACCTGTGACATGATTATCCTTTCCATAAATAAGAAGGGTCCTATGATGTCAATGATTCCCTTGAATATTCTTCTCACTTTAAATAGTCATATCTACTTACCTTTCATGTGGACACGTAACCCTCAATCCAACTATTTGTCTCGATAAAGCCATTATGCACCATCATGATGTCTTTTTGTTACCCTTATCATTTGATCTAAATTTGATGTATTTTCTTGCTTAGTCATCTCATGGTCCTTATGGGCCTAGTGGTTATTTGCATCATTATCACCTTTACCATGGTTGATGTAAATTGGCTTCTAGCCATGGGTTGTTGTAAGGTCACACATTTAAAACTACCACTATTGCTAGTGGTGACAACTTCCACACACTTGTCACTATGATCCCACTATTCTATGTCTTGAACAATATTTTTTTATGCCACCTAATAAATCATCCATCATAGGTGAATAGCCATCTTATTTGACTATATAACTAATATCTTGGTCCATATAACTCCCTATTAGTAGTGCCTCTTTTGAGTAGAACCCAAAATCATTGGTTTTGAGGTAATGGGATAGAAGATATAGACATGGACACCATTTACCCATATTGGCTATGAAAATATTCAATATGTCCTCTATCACTCACCACACTACTCTTTTTATACCTTAAAATCTACTTATCCATCAAAGAAATTATTTACAGGTCATTAATTTACTACTATCCTTAAAACTTATCTTGTAGTGATGATGACTTTTCACCAACAAGACTATGTAGATCCTAATAGATGCCTATCTCCTAAAACTTAGCTTGTAACAATAGAGGCCATCCCTATGCTTATAACTTCACATAATTGTAGAAAGTGTAACCTCCTCACAAAGGCACCTCTTCTTTGGCTTAGCTCTATCGTAGGACATTTGTGGTGCTTAGCCTTTTGTTACCCACTTATTTATCTTGCCTTACCCATTCTTGTTTTCTCCTCATAATGCATGTGGGATTATTATGGTGACTATTCACTAGTCTATACCATGAGACCTCACTGTTACCAAACTATCAACCCAAACCTAACCATGTGGTATATCACATTGGGGAAAACTATCTGAACTCCACTAAATAACTACATTAGTCTTGAAGTTCTTTTGGATATTTTATCCATATAACTATTTAGGAAATGTCTATTTGACCTAGTGCATTTAGAGTCAGCTTGGCCACCCCTTACCAACCCATCCCCACCCATTTACCTTTATCCAACTTGATGTTGGCCTTTTTGACCTAAACTATAACATATTTTATGAAAGCCTTGCCTTAGTACTTTTGACTACACTAACCAATCTTACCATGTTAAATATTTGAATTTCCACCACCTACTACACAACTAGACCATCTATGTTTATCAAAGGAACACTTTTGAATTCAAATACCTATAAAAACACTAACCTTATCTAAGAAACTAAAAAGTGTGTCCAACCACAATTATGGTCATGTGGTACATTGGTCACTTATCTCTTAGAATTTGACCCTTATTTTACCAATATTATCAGCTTTCATTTCTATGTAATCTTGGTTATCACACTTAGTCACATTTTATGTGCATGTTTGCATTTCAAATGCCCAACCCCCTTTTTTACACCAACCTCTTATCAAAATTATACCTAATTTTTATTTTCCTCATCGACTCTTAATTTTAGGGGTAACACCTCCTCCCGTACTTGGGGTATCTTAACCTTTGACCAAGCGATCCTTTTTTGTTATGCAGCT
>JARHVA010003850.1:642500-695000 GCA_037957365.1 Torreya grandis
GTCCACAGACCAAAACCCTGATCAGACTCTATCCACAAACTACTCAAATAAACCCAGACCCTGACCAAACTCTATCCACAGACCACAAACTTAACCAGACTTCATCCAAAGACCTTTGCCCCGACTGATGCCAGTCACTACCCCAACCGACATCGGCATATTAATTGACGTCGGCACCTTTACCAACCGACGCCAGTGACTGTGATCAGTTCGATAGCTTCTTTCAAGTGTCATTCCTCCACAGCCAAAGAGGAGTATTCATAGCGTCTAGATTATGGTGCGCAGACTTTATCCAGGTACACATCAAGCCTTGACCATACTTTCTTTAGTTTCTCCTTAATTCTTCCTTGAAATTGAAAGCAAAATTTGAATAGAAACATTCTGGCACACCCGGTGGGACCCCTTTAGGGCCTTCCTTGGGTTGCCTTTCTTCTTTGTTCATTTAGTTGCATTAGCCTTCTTAACCTTCACTTCTTTCTTTTCTAAAAAAAAATCATAAGCAGGAAATAAAAAGAACTTTTTCTTCCTTTTTCTTGCATTTTCTAGACTAGTAAGAAAATCATTTTCTTCAACCCTTTCTCCAACTTGTCTTCATTCCAATTTCATATTTCGATTTGGGGCTTTAAAACTTATTGCATTTCATTTCTTGCTTTCTTGCATCTTTTTAGTCCACACTTAGTAATTAGTAAAATGCATATTGAATAAACTGTAGATCACTTGATGTTACACTACCAGACCACGTGCACTCAATAAAATATAAAACTCACTTGAGACAAGGCCCGACTGGGATTTCATCACCCAGCATACAACCTTACCCAGCTCGACAATCCTACTTGGATTTCACCACCAAGGGGAAAACCAACTCTGTTCTCTAGCAGAGTCTAAACTATAGTGAAAGTATATTTTTGCTAAGCGAAACCAGCTAACCACTGGAATCGTGAAGTGAGGGGAGCTTGCTCCTTAGCACCAGGCTTGTACGGAAGCTAATACAAATTTTTGAGTGCCTTAACATACCTAAAACCGTCTTTAGATTACCTATTCTAGGACCCTTCTTATAGCCAACTTCCTCAAACATCATATTAAGGCATAAGCCACACGATCTTAATAAAATTGTTTCTAGGGATTTAACGCTAGGCTCTGTCTGTCATCATCATATTTTCTATTTTTATCTGTCTTTTTTGAGCTGGTAAGGACGTCTTCTCCATTTCCAAAAACTTTTTTTTTGAGTTTTTGGAAAACACAATAACTGACATCGGTCTTGCAACTGAAACTAACGTCAGCAACTTATCTGTACTGGCATCGGTCATCTAACTGACGTCGGCAGCCTTCTTCACTGACATCAGTTTTTATACCGACGTCGGTCTCTATCTATTTTCTTTTTTCCAAAAAATAGCAAGCTTAAAGTCCAACTTTCTGCCTGTTTAAACATCCATTCTAGTTTTTTGAGACTGACAGAACACATTTTTATGAAACCTGACCCTTTCTTGCCTTGAATGGTTTTGACACACAGTCAAACGAAGGCCCTTCTTGACCACGCTAGTCAACAACCGCTTCCACCTTCACCATCTATAACTAGTCCTATAATGGAGTTCAACTCGGAGACTGAAAGAACTCCTACTCACCCAACTCCACCTCAAACTCCTATCATCCCAAAAGGGGACCAAGATTTTGCACGATTCTTGGACCTTAACGTCAAAGCCTTACAACACTATCTCGCAAATAGCCAAACGCGAGACTCCCTAGGCAACCCAATCTATGGGATGCTGACTTCCTTAGTTGACACAAGAATCACATCAACCGCACCTACAATTCAGCCACTAGACAACACCTCCACCAATAACCCAACCGTGTCTTACCTTCAAAATGTAACCTCTCCATCTAAACCTACCTCCATGGGGGTTCTGATACTCCCTCAACCTCAAGTCACTCAACCAAACCCCACACCTTTCCAAAACCTTCTAGTCTCTATTCCCCCTACTCTTGCACCAATAAACACAAGAGTAACCGTTTACTTGTCAACAAGCATAGCCACACCTCAACCATCCTTGATGGCTCCTATCCAACTTGTGCCAACCAACCCCATAACACAAGTGCCATTGGCCCCAACTTTTGCTCCCATAACCAGCTATCCATATGTTGCATCTATGCAACCATCCACATCATACGCACCTCCTAATATCTTTCAAGCGCCTTATAATCTAGGGGGTGCTCCACCTACCAATCCGTCAGCAGATATCATCAAAATGCTGATGGATAAGATGTCTAGCTTAGAGACTTCCATTTCTGGGTCACGCAATGCTCTCTCATACGAGCAAATTTGCAATTAGCCTATTCATCCTTCCGTTCCAATTAGACCATACCCCAACTAGTGGGAGCTTCCCAAATTTTCTCGCTTTCAAAGCAAGGAAGACCCACAGCAACACTTACGGGCATTCAGACATGCCTGTTACCTTATTACCCATGATGACGCATTACTCTTGCACACATTTCTTATGTCCCTTTCTGGCACTGCGCTCGACTGGTACAGCTCTATTGCCAGCCATTCCCTCTTCACATTTACACAATTAGCTCAGCTCTTTCTTGACCACTTCTCAATTAATATCACCAAGAAGGTCTCGATCACAGACCTTTACACTATCCACCAATTCAAGGACGAATCAATAGCTAACTTTGTTGCTCGCTGGAGAGGCCTCATCAATCAACTCTCCTTTTCCCTACCTCAACCTAAACTTATTAAACTATTCTCCTGTGCTTGCGCCAAACACATTTCTTCCACTTTAAGGGTTTAGACCTTCCGTACCTTTGACAAAGCCTTCACGATGGCCCGTAAACTTGAATTATGTGCCATCGAGGAGAACAAAGTCAAATTGCAGAGTAAGAACCCCAACTCCAAGACTAATGACTCTTCTTTTTCTAAGCCTTCATCGTCAAATCCTAAGTCTAAAGCTTCAACTAACACTGTGGCTGTTAGACCGTCATCCTCTTCATCCAATCAGCCTGAGCCATCCACATCTCAGAGTGCCTCCCGTCAATTCTAGCAGAGATACATGCAAAGACAATATACTCCTCTTGGAGAATCTTACGCATCTATACTAGAAAAACTTGTTAAATAGGGGATTATCAACCTCCCCCAGATTTGACCACCACCACAATTTGATCCCTCACGTGCCATCCCTGCGTGGTATAGGGAAAATGACTTCTGCAATTTCCACCGTGTCAAAGGTCATGACACAGGAAAATGTAAAACCTTCAAAAACATAGTCCAGGACATGCTTGAAAAGGGAGAGCTTGTTCTAGATAATCCTAATGCACCACCAAACCAGGGCATCAACATATTCAAACAACCATTCCCCAACCATCCACCAACCCAAAATAATAATGTCCAGACCTTAATTGACAACATGCATGAACACGACATTCAAACGGTCAATACGGTCTCACCTTTCATCCCCAACCAACCTCAAGAGGTTAACCCATCTACCAGTCCATCACGTGTGGAAGAACCTCTTTCTCTGGTTAGTTCTCTATCAACCTCTCTCATCCTAGAGGATGCCTCAACCTTACCGGCACCACCGGTCTCACCATCCTCTTTTCTTCTACCTATGGAGGACCTGACCTTACCTACTCCTTGACCACAAGTGGAGGGCACCATAATCCCTGCCCTTTACCCGCTTGAGGAGTCACACTCTCCAGTCCCTTCTCCACCAAGAGAAGAACTTGACTCTCCATCTTCCTCAACCAACGACAATCCAGCTATAACTCCCACACACCTTGGGTCTGAGACTACTACCACACCTAACACATCTTCTCAAGAATCCAAACCCCATCCAACATCCTCTCAACCATTTTTTCGACTAGTGGAGAAATTAGAACTTCTCCCTTTAAGGAAAGTGGAGCATCAGGGACTGTGGGAACATCTTAAAGTTCTTCAACATTCTCATGCCCTTTCATCTCATGCAGCCAATCCTCCCAAGGCAGAATTATCTAAGACTCCAAACAAAGACCAAACCCCCACTTTTAAACCTACATCTACCCAATCCAAACCGATCAAGTCACTTGGCATTCATCTTGTTTCTACCCTCACTCACCCGCAAGTGAAGGTGGACTTGAACCAAACTTTGACCAAAAGTAGTCTTCCAACTAAGTCGAAGAAGACTGCCAAACCACAAAGATGAACCCCTCCTCCACCATCAACTTTGCCCTCCATCTTAGGTCCTCATCCTTCTACCCTACTCGGCATGCTTCCTACTCTATCTCTTAACCAACACAAATTGCCTCCATTACTTCCTTCGCCAACCACAAGTCAACCCCCTCTCAAAAATTCAGCAACTCTCACAAAGAAAGTGCCATCTTCCCCTGTCACCACACCACCAACCCAAAAGGTGGTATGAAAACCTTCTTCAACATCCCCCAAGCAGAAGTCACCAATGCGTCATGCATCAACAAGCGCGGACCCCTTAGAAGGTTCATACGCTTTGATATTATGCCAAATTTTACAGACTTCTAGCATTACCCTTCCTTCCATTAAGCCATTCCAACCTCTCAGGTCAAAACCGTCTTGGTTCGATGATACGAAGATTTGTTTATACCATTGCACGCCAGGACACGATACCGAGACTTGTTGTGCCCTCAAGGCAGTCGTTCACCGCTATATGGAGAAAGACACTCTTCTCCTTGAGGACACTCTTGACCAACCTTCGACACCTTCTCATCCAACCTCATCAACCATATCAACATCTCACCAACAGACCATAACCCCTTCTTCACCTACTATCTTTGAAATCAATGCTATCCATATAACCACTAGGTCACAAAAGGACAAGGCAAAAGAAAAAGCCGCTATTCCTTGGACTTATCCTTTTGTCTAGGCACCTCAACCACCAAAACCCAAGATTTCCATCTTAGGTGCGTCCCAACTCACTTCTTCAGAGGCAATCACAGAATCTATGATAAAACAACTTCATCAAACGCCTATAAAAATGACCCTATATAACCTTATTCAAAGTTCCCCCCAACATCACCAGGCTTTAATCAAAGCCCTATAGGCAGCAGAAGTCTAACCTGAAGACCCTCAACCACTTGTTGCCTTAGTCCATTCTTTATCCCCCATCGCCTCCATCACTTTTAGTAATTTTGAGATTCTTACCTCTACTGTGGAAGATCAGGATGTTGCCCTTTTCATCACAGCCTACGTTGATCAAACTCATATTAAACGAGTTATGATCGACTGGGGTGCTAGCATTAATATCATTTCCTCCGACACCTTTGACCAATTGGCCCTTCCCAAGAATTGCGTATCGAAAACTGACGCAATCCTTAGATCATTTAATGACATAACCACTAACACTATCGGCACTGTTGTCCTTCATATCCACGTTGGTCCACGCACAATCCCAAATCTCTTCTACATCATTGAGGGAGAATTCCAATACAACATCCTCTTAGGGCGACCCTGGATCCGTGCCATGGCTTGCATCCCTTCAACACTTCACCGTTGTGTCAAATTTGAACATGACAAACAAGTCCATGTCATCCCTGCTGACCCATCCCCTTTTAAGACTTGTAACATGACCTATAGCCCAAACGACATTCTTATCCCACTCAAGGCGTCAACCCAAACATCATCTCCATCTGCAGAAGCATCAACTAGTATGCAAACAACAGTTGCCACCACATCCTCTTCTCAATTAACAACCAAGGACCCCATGGATGACATCTTCCAAAGACTTTCACTAGGGGAATATCACCTCCTTACTCTAGACATGTTCCAAACTCCTCAAGAGTATGGACAACTTAATCAAAACCCAAACTATGACTGTCAGATCGGAATGGTCATTCCTTATGGTCCTCATAGCCTTTGAACAAATCTTGTCTATGGGGGGTTGGATCAAGCTCCTACTGAATCAAATCGTTTCTCCTCACCTCAAATATTCACATCTGATTTCTCCTTTCTTAGCAATCCCACCTTTGCACATACCTACCTTTATAGGTGTGCATGGAAGGGTTTTGGCTTTAGACGTTACGAACAAGGCTCCCATCAGCCTATCGAAACACCCAATGATGATAATGCCAAGAAACGATATGGACTGGGTTTCTAAGAACCCACTGAGGCTTCCACAAACCTTTCTCCCGAACTAACCTTTGACCAATTTCTTCTAGACTCGCCTATTCTTCCATCCTCACCTATGGAGTCGGTGGTTTCCATCCCTCCTAGTTTTTTTTTGCATAAACACCATCTGCATGGAACCCCTAACCTATCAGCTCAATGGGGTTCCCAAGTCTCTCCCTCTCATTTATCCCAACATCATAGACGATGAATCGGCAACCATCAACACAGTCCACTACATAGATGACGACGCCATTCTTACCTATATGGGTGCCGATGATTCTTTCATTCAATGCTCCCTCCCTTCTGAAACATAGGCTATGTTAAATGAATCAACCATTGACATTAACCTTTCATCTTCTGACGTTCTTCAAGTCTTAAAGATTGATCAATCCTTAGACACTTTGGAGCAGCTCGACTATACCACATTTCTTTCAGACAATCGCCAAGCCTTTGCCTGGACCTATGTCGACATGCCTGACATCGACCCTAACATTGCCACTCATAACATTGTCACAAACCCAGAGGCTAAGCCTGTTAGGCAAAATCTTTGCAAAATGCATCCACGTGTTGTACTTCTTGTCAAAGAAGAGCTTCAGCACCTTCTTTCAGTCTCCTTCATCCAACCCATCGATTATCTGCAGTGGGTCTCTAACATCGTTCCTATCACCAAGGCGACTGGGGGGATCTGAATCTGCACAGACTATCATGACCTTAACCTAGCTTGTCCCAAAGATGACTTTCCTCTTCCAAACATTGACCAACTTGTTGATCTTACGGCTGGCCATGAGATATTATCACTCATGGACGGATTTTTAGGATACAACCAAATCCTGATTGCATCGGAAGATCAGCACAAAACCACCTTCATTACACCATGGGGAACTTTCTGCCATCAAGTCATGCCTTTTGGTCTGAAAAATGCAGGCACCACATATCACCGTGCCATGACTTACATCTTTCACGATCTCCTCCATAAAATCATGGAGGACTATGTTAATGACTTGCTTGGCAAATCCAAGCTTCGTTGTGACCATTTGACTATCCTCAAAATCATTTTCTCTCATCTTCTTCAGTACCAAGTCTATCTTAACCCCAAGAAATGTGTCTTTGGGGTCCTCTCAGGAAAGCTCCTGGGATTCATTATCTCTTTTCGTGGCATCAAGATAGATCCTGCCAAAATCCACGCTATTCTCAAAATGCCACCTCCAACTAATCTCAAGCAACTCCGTAGCCTACAAGGAAAGCTCCAATCCATCCACCATTTCATTTCACAACTTTTTGACCGTTGCCAACCCTTTCATCACCTCCTCAAGAAGGATGTCTCCTTTAAATGGGATAAGGATTGCCAAGAGGCTTTTAACACCCTCAAATGCTATCTGGTCTCTCCACCAGTCCTTATTCCACCAAAAAATGACCAACCCTT
Organism: Torreya grandis; assembly: GCA_037957365.1. Lineage (NCBI taxonomy): Eukaryota > Viridiplantae > Streptophyta > Pinopsida > Cupressales > Taxaceae > Torreya > Torreya grandis. The sequence goes on from JARHVA010003850.1 coordinate 650,033, forward strand.
CTACGTCTACATCTCAGCAACCAATCATTCGTTAGGTGCCATGATCGCACATCGAGACGAGCAACACCGTGAGCAAGCAGTCTACTACATAAGCCAAACACTGGTTGACTATGAAACTCGGTATACTCATACCGAGAAACTCTGTTTGGCATTAGTCTTTGCCACTACCAAGCTCCATCATTATCTTCTCAATCACAAAACCTTTGTCGTCACCCACACTGATCCCCTCAAATACATGCATTCTAAACCATATCAAAACCAGCGTATGGCTCGTTGGCTTAGTTTTCTTACTGAATTTGATTTAGAATTTGTTTAGCAAAAATCTATAAAAGGGCAAACAATCGCTGACCAACTAGCGGATGCCCCTCTTCCCGACAATCAACCTTCTCAGTGCGAGTTTCCCGATGAATCTATCGCCACTCTCTCGATTGATGACACATTCTACCAAATGACGATGTTCTTTGATGGCTCTAAATGTCAACTCGGTGGGGGTGTGAGGGTCATCCTCATTCCATATGAAGGTGAACCCATGCCCCTGTCTTTTAAACTTGACTTTGAATGTACCAATAATATGGCCGAATACGAAGCCTTAATTTTGGGACTTCAAACTACCCTTTCTTTAAACATCAAGACCATCAGCATCTTTGGTGACTCACAACTTGTCGTCAATCAAATCAATGGTTCATATCTTTGTAAAAATAAAATTTTACAAAGGTACAAGCACCGTGTTGACACTCTTCTAGCATCTTTCGACCATCACTTATTACAGACTATTCTTCGATCGACGAATAAGTTTGCTGACACCATGGCTTCCCTTGCCTCGCATATTCCTTCTTCATCATCATCCTCATCGAGAATTTATGTCATGGTACATCGTGTGCCATTACCTTCATACATTTCCACTGACATCAATCTCGTCCACACCATAGACTCTAGTTCACAAGATGTATGGTATAAACAACTTGAGGACTACTTGACTCATTCTCTCATTCCTCCCAACCTCTCTAGTAATGCACGGTGGGCTTTCATGAAGCACACTGCTCACTATACCATGCTAGGGGGCTTTCTCTATAAAAGAGGTTTTGACGGCCTTCTTCTTTGCTGTTTAAATTCCACTGAAGCTTCTCATGTTGTTAAACAAGCCCATGACGGGATTTGTGGTGGACACTTTAGTGGTAACTCGGTTGCCAAGCGCATCCTTTGCTTGGGTTATTATTGGCCCACTCTTCATCAAGACTGTAGCAATTATGTTCGGTGTTGCATCAAGTGTTAGTAGCATGCTAACTTGCTTCATCTCCCTAGTCACGCCTTACAAGTTGCTCAAGATTTCTGGCCTTTTTCACAATGGGGCTTAGATCTCATCGACGAGATTAACCCTCATTCATCTCTTCATCATCAGTCCATCATCACTGCCACCGAGTATTTCACCAAGTGGGTGGAAACTATTCCTCTTATCTCCATAAAAGCTGACAAGATTGTTGACTTCATCAACACCCATATCATCTGTTGTTTCAGTGTACCTCACAAAATCATCACCGACAATGGCAAGTCTTTTAAAAACAAGACTGTCCAAAAACTTTGTGACTCTTTCGGCATCAAACTCAGCTTTTCTTCACCTTACTACCCACAAGCAAATGGGCAAGCTGAGACTTCTAACAAAATCCTAACCAAAATTCTCATGAAGGTGGTCAACGACACTGGAAGGGATTGGCACGTTCAAATACCCTTCGCTTTATGGGCCTACCGCACTAGCATCCACACCTCTATAGGTGCTACCCCTTTCTCTCTAGTGTACGAAACAGAGGCTGTCTTACCTCTCAAATTATAGATCTCATCTCTTCACATTTCACTCCATGACATTCTTTCTAATGATGACTTTCATCAAGATCGATTAGCTCAACTTGAGTTACTCGACGAGCGTCGTCTCACTGCCCTCAATCATCTCCATGTCTATCAAAATTGCATCAAGCACGCCTACGATAAAACTCTGAGAGAATGAGATTTCAATATCAGAGACCTCATCCTCAAAGAGAACCAACATGTGACTAATATGGAACAGAGTAAACGAGGCAAATTTGCTCTTAATTGGCTCGAACCTTATATCATAACGCACAAGTATGGGTCAGGGACTTATCATTTGTCTTCTCTTGAAGGCTGACCAGAACCTGAGCCTCTTAATGCTTTGCATCTACGACCATTCTACTATTAGTCGAGTACTCATCCACTTGACATTTAACTTGAGCTCATCCCTTGAGCAATCCTTGTCCTTTTAATCCTTAATTCATTTCACCCTTTTTCCCTTAACAAAATCCTCTACAACCCTTTTATGATGTATGGATGCTTCATCCTAATAAAAGGGAGCCCTTGACCTTCTATAAGTCTTGTCCATGACTCAATATTCTATCAAAACTAAATCATGATGTCAAAATATCCAAGGTCACAAAATCAAATCAAAAAGCAGACTGCTCCCTTGAAGGACAGCTACACTATCATTGCTATAACTAATAGACTGCTCCCTCGAAGGACAGCTATTTAAAAGCCCCTAAATCTATAAAGCAAAGTCTAGACCAATCCCTCGAAGGATGGCTATGACTAAATCTTGCTATAATCAGCACTTTCTTAGAAGCTTCCCACATCGATCAGCTTCACAAATGACCACCAAATAAATGACATCTTTATGTGGACTTCCCGCATTCATCAGTCCACAAAAAAAAAAAAAAAACATGGACTTGACTTATAGTTGTCTTAGGGTCTCCTATAAAAAGGGGCAAAGTTCTCCATACTCTAAAACGGGTTACCCTTTTCCTCATATCATATCACCTACTCAAGGGACTTCAAGCTCACTTTAATGTCAAAAGTGATTCGATTACCACTCTAATATAACTATGGTCAATGACACAACGCATAAATGGGGCTCTTGGTTCTAACAACCCCTGTCTATGTTGCCTTTTTGGTCCTTGTCAATAAAAGGGCACTTATGCCTTTTTACTTTTTGCCTATACTTTGGTCACATTCACTCACATCATTTGTCAAAATGACTTAAACCGACTCTTTTTAAACCATTCACATAAGCCTAATCATCCTAGTCCATTTCACATAGTCTCTATGGACACCAATACACATGGAAACTATCGACCACACAATTTATGTCAAGCATAAACCAATACTTGCTGAAGCATAAATAGACCTCAATTCATTTTTAGCAAACATCCATCACGAATATGGATAGTTGCTAGGGATGAAAAACCTCAACCTATGTTACAGAATACACCAGTTGGAAAAGGTTGTAGCATCATCTCCTCCTCATCATTTCACGCATGTACCCTCAGACATATGGGAAATGCTATATCTTTATCATGACCAAAATCAACCACTTCAATCTTTTTCCTCCCTTTTTGGGAGAACTACATTGCCCTGAGGCCCTATCGGCAGGGGCTATGTAGGCAGCACTCAGTTGACATGGGGTCTTTTGGGGTTAGCTCGGCCATTTTCTTCGTCACTCTCTTCCATCTCCTTCTCTTGTCACCTGTCAATCATAGCACAGTCAATCACATATTCACATAATCATTAGTATACTCTCATTTTCATAAGTCATTAGTCATCAATTTCATCCATCATAACTCATTAAAACATTCGCATCATATAATCCACAAGTTAAACATTCCATATCACATCTATCATCATCTAATCTAAAGTCATCATCATATAATCTATCATCCACAATCAACCAACATCATCATATAACCATTTCATAAACATTGTCATCATCACATTCATTTTCATCAAGCATCATCATCATATAATCATTAAACATAACATAATCATTTGCATCATTCTCATCATTAGCATCATCATAAAACATCATCGCATTAATCATTAACATCATCATAACATAATCATCATAATCATCATAAATATCATATCAAAACATGCATTATACTGCAAACATTAAACATCTACAACATCTCCATAACACATCACTAGCCAAAATCTCATCACATATATATATCAAAAATAGTTTTATACAAAAAGACACAATCTGTGTCTGTCTCTCTCTCTCTCATCATACATCTCTTGTCTTTAGCTCATAGGTTGGTATATACATCAAAAATAATACATCTCTAGGGCTGCCCTCAAGGCTGTGGCTGTGGTGGTGGTCGCGGTGGCCGAGAAGATGCTGTATCCTCTCCTCCCTCTGATCTCTATCGTCTGTGAGACCCTGAAGCTATCGCTTGTGACATCGATCTTTGATGGCTCTACTTTGCCCACATCTCTGAGTATCACTGTATCTGAGGGAACCCCCTGATGGCCCTCTCATAATACGCGATCTCATCCAACGCATCAGTGTATCTAACCATAGATATAGTCTACGGTGGACCCATCTGCCCTGCTCCTATGGCCTGTTCTAACCCCTATGGCTGTGGCTGACCTCGGTGCACTAATACTAATGGTCCTACCCCCTGTGAAAATGACGACTGCTGCAGTGGGCCCTGCCCTCCAAAACTCTGCCCTGCCATTGCCTGTGCTTGGGTTGCCACCAGCTGTCCCTGTAATAGAGTGACCTATGTTGTCAATGCTGCCACCTGTCCTATCATCTCTATCAGTTGCCCTGTAACCCCTACCAATTGTCCCTACAAAACTGAGACCTGGGCCTGAGCCGTGTCTCTCTCCTATCGTACAGTGTCCCTCTCCTCACAAGCTATATCCCTCTCCCTCGTAACAGCCTATAGATCTAGCTGGGGACCCACCTGTATGCCTCTGTACTACCCTACCCACCATGCCGTGTAGGCCTCTGTACATCCTGGGTTGGCTATCCCAGGTCCTACCAGCAACTCCTCAAAATCAGGGTCCTCTATCTCCTCTGGCAGTGGGAGCGGCACCTCAATATCATCTCGCCTATACTGTGGGAAGGCAGGAGGTACATCCTGTAGTAGCCCATACTAGCGCCTCACTCTCTCAGCTAGAATCCTCTCAAGCTTGCCAGCTCATCTGCCTCTGATCCATCACCTGCTTTGACCACCAACTAGCTGCTCTCCCTGGTCTCTGAATGCTGGATAGACCAAATATGGTCTCCAGATGATGTCTGTAGGAATCAAGGCCTCTAGTACGCCTTAGTAGTAGTCAATGTCTCTGACCACTCCATTCACTCGCATTTGCACCATAACCTCATGCCATTACCTGAATCCCACCCTGAAGTTGGCCTAAATCGCCACTGGGAGGCTGAGAGGATGGGTAACCACTATGTGCTCCTATGCCCAGCAATGTAGCAGGTGGCCCACGCACAAGCTGTATCACCACCACCGACTGATACCCCATAGTTCTCTGTACACTTGGGCCAAAAACACGGGCGCCCAGGCAAACACGGTCTGTTGCTCCATCATCTCAAGCAAAACTCTAGTCATAACAACCAGAAACCTGCCACCCTCTGCATCTAGCAACGCATACACTGTGATGCCAATCATCATCAGGATGGCTAGCCGATGTGCGTCCTCATTCACCACATACAACGGCTCATATGCAAAGCTCGCTGAGTGGTAGCTCATCTCCACAATGTGATCTCCAAACAATGTAATCATATGGATGTCGTGCACCTCTCTCAAGCATGCATACAAGTCTGCTCCGTGTACTGGTAGCCATAAAATCTGGTACACATCCTCAACCGTGACCGTCATCTCACCCATAGGCAAGTGGAAGGTGTTGGTGTCATGGTCCCACCACTCGATCAATGCTACCATGAGGCTCACATCCCTTGCCACTCTGCAGTAGCATCTCAACCTGCCTAACCTGATTGTGCTCATCTGCACCCACTCCTTGACTGACACACCTCTGTGTATTCACGTCAGCAAGGTCGGGAGCCAATCTTGCAGCATCAAGGTCTACCTCACCTACATCCATCCACAATAAATTTCATATTAGAACTATTGCTACTTTTCCTATTCTATCAACTATTCTGACCATCTATACCTAACTCGACACCTAGGAAGCCCTTGGCATAGCTTCGACCTTTCGACTTGACCATTTTTTAGAACCATTTCTAACCAGGTAGCCACTGACATCGGTTAGTGTGCTAGTGATGGCACTCACCTAACCGATGTCAGTCACTTAGTGACTGACGTCGGTAGATTAGTGACCGATGCCGGTCACTAGTTGGCCGACATCGGTGGGATAGCCGATGTCGATGACTGGTTCGACCTTAGGGCCGAACAGGACGAGCCCTAATTTTTAGGGCTTCCCCATTTTACCCCCTATACCCCCCCAAAAAACCTCCTAAATGACTCCTAAGCTATCCTAGACAACCTACCCACCTTCCTAGCTACCCTCCCCCTCGATTTCTACCTAAAATAACAAAAATTTCAAAAACTAACTTCAAAACCAAAATGAATCAAATAGGGTTCAGAGACCCTCCTACCTCATCCCGGCGTCACTGGCATTGTGGCACGATCGGTGCCACTAGTGGTAGACCTCTCGCGGGTCCTCTACTCCCCTCTACCATCTCTTCTATCCCAATGGCTTTGCACGCTCCTGCTGGCTCAAATGTGTCCCTGTAGCGTCTAATCAACTTATTCTCTCCACCAATGTTCTTCTGCCACCTCGCACCACTCCTCAGTCAGCTTTGAGTCACTTTCACTAACTCAAATCCAGAGCTCACTTTTTCACTTTGTCAAATGTCACAAATGACTTTTGGCGGGCCGCCAATCTGGTTTTGTCAAATTTGGCAGTCCACTAATGTCGGCATTGGCGTGCCCTAATCCACTGACGTCGGCCTATTTTCATCGATGTCAGTCTCTTTTGGACACCGACATCGATTATATAACCGACGTCAGCGGCCTTAAAAACTTCAAACCTCTTCAAAATGACCAAAATCATGTCCTTAATCAAGTCAAGTCCTCAGATCATGTCACTTTGTCCCCTTGGGGCACATTTAGATCACTTTTTGCATCCATCCATCGACCACCAGACATTGGAGATCATGCCCATCTCCTAAAACCATGACTACTTCCAAAGTGACTTTGCCTTTGTTGTTTTTGCATGTATGCTACCTCACGACTGGTTAGCAAAATTGTGAGCACACTTTTGACCTTCACAAGTATAGGATCGCAAGCCAGTTGATCTGCACTACTTGTGACATTTTCGTGTTTTTGGGAGCACTTCTTAAGCCTGGGATACCTGGAACATGATGACCATTGGAGCTTTAGCTTAGATTGCATAATCTGATCATCTACGACTAATGCTGGGGCCTGATTATTTCAATTTTGGAACTCCTCAACCTTTGACCTGCGACAATTTGACCCGACTATCCTTGTGACATAGTATGCACGCAATCACAACTTTTGTAGCGTTCTCACTCTCTCTTCACCTTTTTCATCCACTCTCTATCAAATCAGCACCTGATTCCAGGTTCCTTTCTCTTGACTCCTGCTTTGAGTGGGGATACCTCATCCATAATCGAGACAACCAACCCTCACCTATTCTTGTCTATGAAATCAATTTTATCCCATACCTGGGGCAACCGACTCCTATTTTTTGTCTTGCAGTTTGTTTAGAGCAACTAACAAGACAAAAAGGGGCAAATGTAGACACCTAAAAAGTGTCTAACCCTTGGTCACTTTCCCCCTTAGTCCATTCCTAACCCATTCCTAACAATTACTAATTTAAAATAATTAACTTATTTTGAATTAACCCCCCCTCCTTTGACACCTCACCCATGACACCTCGCTTGGGACACCTCGCCTTGGACTAATTCCCATCCTATGACTCACTCAGGACCTACTCCCACTTCTCTCTAACCGCCTAACAAACTCTCGAGCGTATTCAGCACAATCCTTGACATTCTTCAATGGATAGGGCACTTGGCGGATGGAAAATGGGCTTAGTGGCTTTTTTTGCCCATTCTAACCCCACCAACGTTGGCCAAGTGTTGACCGACGCCGGCAGAATCACCGACATCGATTATACTTAACCATTTCTTCCAACTCTTTTGAGGATCAAAATCAAAAATTAGTGAATCCCTGGAAGCAACTAATGAATCATAATCTTCGACCATCCGTCAATCTACAAAATCTCTTAGTCAAGCCTATCACTCTCTCTCTCAGGTGTAGCAACTGTTTTAGGTTCTCCATCAGCAACAGGTTCTCTATGCAAGCTACATCAATAGTAGGTACGAGAATCATCGGTAGCGCATCTTCCACAAGGCACAGGTAAGTATATTATCTGCATTTTTAGTTTCTTTTCAGTTATTGCTTTCAAACAATATCTCCCTAGACCAGACTGTTAATCAACCTAGACCCGAATCTTGATTTATCCACCTCTCTATTTCTTCCGTCCTCTATCGGATCATACATTCTGCCCATTTAACTAGACTCTCAGACTCATACCCCAGACCATTCAACCAAGCCCAAAACTTTGTCCACAGACCAAAACCTTGATCAGACTCTTTCCATAAACTACTCAAATAAACCCAGACCCTGACCAAACTCTGTCCACGGACCACAAACTTAACCAGACTTCGTCCAAAGACCTTTGCCCCGACCGACGCTGGTCACTACCCCAACCGACATCGGCATATTAATCAATGTCGGCACCTTTACCAACCGACGCCGGTGATTGTGATCAGTTCGACAGCTTCTTTCAAGTGTCATTCCTCCACAGCCAAAGAGGAGTATTCACAGCGTCTGGATTATGGTGCGCAGACTTTATCTAGGTACACATCAAGCCTTGACCATTCTTTCTTTAGTTTCTCCTTAATTCTTCCTTGAAATTGAAAGCAAAATTTGAATAGAAACATGTGTATATATATATATATATATATATATATACACACACATAAACACACACACACACACATAAATATATATATATACATATATATATATACATATATACATATATATACATATATATATACATACATATATATATACATATATATATATATATACACATATATATACATATATACACATATATATACATATATATATATACATATATATATATATATATATACACATATATATACATATATATATGTATATACCCATATATATATATATATCTGTGTGTGTGTGTGTGCATGCATGTATGTGTATATCTATGTATACACAAATATGACATGTATATTATGGGCTTTGCTAATCAAGTTCCTTGAGAACCACCTTGATTATATATTAGATGAAACATATGTGTTTGTATGTTATAAATTTCATTGCTAGACATTTTTTGGGATCTCTTGCTAGAATGAAAAATAAGATTATGGAGTTTTAACTAGTTTCTTATTGTTCATGGATTTTTTTACTACATGATTTTTTATATGCATTCATCCTAATACTATCATTGGTTTTTTTTACTCTTTTACTTTACAAGGGTTTTGATAATCCTAGATAGTTAGATTCTACTTGGAAACCTCATTATTGTGTTTCTTTCATGAAAGGTCATAAGACTTATTTATTGATTATTCTAGTTTGGTATTCATGTTTTATTGATGATAATAATGTAATTATAATAAGTTCAATCACAAGGTATAATTACATGTTAAAAATTACATGATTTATTCTATAATATTAACCACATTGTTGGCTGTTTCTTATGAAATTTGTCTTTATTTAGATTCATTGTACTTAAAATTATAATTCTCATTGATAAATTCATAATTAATGGAGAAAACATTGCCAATATTATGCTAGATTATCTATATCTATTGCTTATGCCATAGTTAAAGATGGAGAATAATATAAATATTATAGGATCTAAGATTTTAAAAATACTTATTTGGTTTTGATAATCCCATCTTTATTAGTTTTGTTCTTAGATTACTTGAGTTTATTCAACTTAATTAGTATAAGGATCAAGTAGTGTAGAAGATTGTAATGATTTTATATTGATCCTCTACCTTTATCTTTATTGTAATTAAGGTTTTCACATGATATTTTTGTTTTTATATCTCCTTAGAGCATATAATTCATATTTTAAAACTATACAAGTACACCCTCATCATTATAACAATATGAATAATGGAATGTGATCATAACATGTACATAGAAGTTAAATTATCAACCTTTGGTAGCTTTAGTTTGGATTATAAAAGCTTATATGACCCTAGTTTTACATTCACTTGATATTAATCATGTATTAGGTTATATTATTCTGCAAACCACTACTATTATTCAAATGTAACTTGTTTATTAAATAGTAATATATTGCTAACTTACCTTGTGTTTCTCATACAATACTAGGATTTATAGTGTAATCCTTGGATGGGTATAATGAACTTTGATCAAATAAATTTTAACCACCATGATGGGTTGATTTTAAATTCTATTAGCTATATCAAGTTTGATCCTAGCAAAAAGGGGATGCCCTTTTTCAATAGGATTGTACACTGATGTTGACCTTACATGCTTATATATATGGTGGATTATCTAGACATGATATTATGGTTTTTAATAATTTGTTATTTTTATTGAGGACTTTTTTAAATTATTTAATTAGTGAACATAAAGAGAAGGTATGTCATCTCCCTTTTTTTAGTGGACATCATCAGAGTTGATGGTTAGCCTATTATGCAACCCTCGTAGGCTAATAGGATGGATAGAGGGTCATAATGGAGCTTGGCTTGGCTTCGATTAGTAGAATTTCTACAATTGGTTTTTGTTCAGGCTCTTTCAAACACGTTTTCCTGAGCTCCTATTATTTATGGACTTCTGACATGTAGCGGAGCACCTTTATTTTGGTATGGTCATGTGCAGAATTACTCCCTGATTCACCAGCTTCAGTCGGTTCGAGGATCTGACATGTATTGAGGGAGATATTAATATTTGATTGATTTAATCAAATATTAATTATTTGGCCTATTTTTAATTAAGAAACCCTAATTAGGGCAAGTACATCTTTTTGAGGGTATAAGGGTTTCTCATGGGGAGAGAGTTGGAATTATGAATGATTATGATTATTGATTTTTTGCTAAGAATTCTTCTGTGAAGACTAAGCCAAGGGTTCCAGGATTCCATTTGCATTGGAGAATGTCCACTCTTCAGTGTGTGTGATTCAGAGGTTGTGAGAGATTAGCCGATCTATTGCCAATTTGAGAGATAACTTCATACAAAAGTTATCACAGAGGTTTATAGGTTTGAGAGATAACTTCACACAGAAGTTATCACAGGTATTTCAGGTATTTATTTTATTAGGTTTTTGATTCAATAAATTATATAGATAGAGATCTTCTGTATTAGAGCCATATATCTTGAGATTAGGGGTCCAACAAACAGGGTGTGCTATATTGGCAACCGTAAGAAGTTTGTACAGATACGTATAGATCCTCATAGAGACCGACATTGGCAGGTAGAGACTGACAGAGACCAACATCAGCTGACCATCTCACCGACATTGATAGGATAACGACACCAAGAAATTGATGGCAGCAGTATAATCGATGTTGACGACTGTGTTTTTGACACAGTAGGCTGAGACGTACCAGATTTAGGTTTTATTCCTATTTTACAGAATACTTAGGTTATTAAGACAATATTTGAATATTCTTTTATATGCATGATAAAGGACATCTATTATAATCATCTGAACGAATAAATAAGGGATTATACTATGGCTTATTTATTTATTTGGAATTTATTTTGCAAAAATTGCAATTTGCTCTTATTTCATACAAAAAATTAGAATACACAAAAAAACAATTCTGAGCTTTTGTATTTCTATATTCCCTATTGGTAGGGGATATTACAATGGTATCAGAGCCAAATTACTACCATCTTGAGGGTTTAGCAATCTCATTTAGCCACAAGAGTTGGGACCACACAGGTATAATACACACAGTAGAGCCTTGCTTGAAGGTACCCAGGTGTTAGATTAGCCACCGATCATCATGAGTGACAGATGTGAGGGTAGCCCACCTAGGGGCCACAAGCATAATGATGATTAGGACAATAGAGAATTATTTTGTGAGATGACACAGACACTACAGGCACTTATTACTATGGTAGGGAGGATGAAATCACCTATTAGATAGAATGGGGAACAAGGAGATAACAAGAGTGCTACTATTAATCAGAGACCACAGCTGGTCCACTCCAGGACAGCTGATAGGCCTACATGGCCTACATTTGTTAAGAATGATTCAAAGACCAACCTAGCAACACCACCTTTGGATCGAGAGGCTCTTAATGATCTACATAAGAAAAAGCTTTGCTTCTACTACAAAGGTCCATATGATGCCAATCACGATTGTCCTTTGAGGCCTAAGGGCAAGGCAAATTGTGTGATGTGGGCGTATTATGAGGATTCAGAATCAAAAGATTTCAAACAAAAGGATAGTTCTAAGGAGTTAGAGGTAGAGGCTTCAGAGCCTAAGGTAGAGGCAATGAAGGTGGCTCACCAGGATTCAGAGAGACATGTGGATGAGCTTAGTCATGGGGATTTGGACTTTTAGTTAGTTACAGAGGATGAGGGAGCTAGAGATTGTGATGATGAGATAGTTTCAGTAGCAGCTTCTTTAGAGTTAGATGAGGATGAGTCTGATGTTGGCATTTAGAGTGTGGAAGTATACTCAGAGGTTAGTACATTGAGTGTTTTTGGTGAGTACATTCCTATAGTTGTAGTTGAGGAACATGTTGTTGGGGCTGACACACATGTTTAAGATTTGGGAGTACCTGCTCCTAATGAGTTTGGCATACCAGTGGAGTTGAGTCTCTAGATTGATTCTTCTCACACTAATGATAGTGTGGTATAGTTGGTCATGCCACCTTTATAGAGGGATCAGTTATGGGATGGATTGGCACCATCTTTTGTAGATGGAATTGGTAGTTGCAAGTTACATAGCCTGTAGTATCGACACACCCAGGATAGTTTATCAGAGATTAGATTTGGTATCAGTGACTCTGGTACCTATGGTTGTCATATCCACAGTGGAGTTGGGTGTGAGTGTCAGTTAGACAGGGACTTGAGTTTTGATAGAGTCAATATCTTAGTTGGCTTGAGTTCCATAGAGTGGGTTCTCCTATCAACATCTATAATGGGTCTACATATAATGTTGTCAGTGACGTCAATTGTTTGGGTGTTGAGTGCAGTTTTTTAGTTGCTGACTTTTGTACTTTTGATGTTGTTGATGATGATGACTTTTTCACAAGGGTTGATTGGTGACATGAGGGATGTTACACAACCTTTTCCTTGGGATCCAGGTGGATCAAGTGGCTTATTGTTCTGCGATTGCTTGGGGGCAAGAAATTTTAGGAGGGGTAGATTGTCATGTCCCCTTTTTTAGTGGACATCGCCAGAGTTGATGGTTAGCCTATTATGCGACCCTCATAGGCTGATAGGATGGATAGAGGGTCATAATGGAGCTTGGCTTGGATTTGATTAGTAGAATTTCTATAGTTGGTTTTTGTTTGGGCTCTTTCAGACACATTTGCCTAAGCTCCTATTATTTACGGACTTCTGACATGCAATGGAGCACCTTTATTTTGGTATGGTCATGTGCAGAATTACTCCCTGATTCACCAGCTTCAGTTAGTTCAAGGATCCAACATGTATTGAGGGAGATATTAATATTTGATAGATTTAATCAAATATTAATTATTTGGCCTATTTTTAATTAAAAAACCCTAATTGGGGCAAGAACATCTTTTTGAGGGTATAAGGGTTTCTCATGGGGAGAGAGTTGGAATTATGAATGATTATGATTATTGATTTTTTTGCTAAGAATTCTTCTGTGAAGACTGAACCAAGGGTTCCAGGATTCCATTTGTATTGGAGAACATCCACTCTTCAGTGTGTGTGATTCAGAGGTTGTGAGAGATCAGCTGATCTATTGCCAATTTGAGAGATAGCTTCATATAGAAGTTATCATAGAGGTTTACAAGTTTGAGAGATAACTTCACACAAAATTTATCCCAGGTATTTCAGGTATTTATTTTATTAGGTTTTTGATTCAATAAATTATACAGATAGAGATCTTCTATATTAGAGCCATATATCTTGAGATCAGGGGTCCAACAAATAGGGTGTGCTATATTGGCAGCCATATGAAGTCCGTACTAATACATATAGATCCTCACAGAGATCGACATCAGTAGGCAGAGACTAACAAAGACCGACATCAGTTGACCATCTCACTGACATTGGAAGGATAACAACACCAAAAAACTAGCGGTGGTAGTATAACCAACATCAGTGACTGTGTTTTTGGCACAATAGGCTGAGACATACCAGATTTAGGTTTTATTCCCAGTTTACGAAATACTCAGGTTATTAAGACAGTATTTGAATATTATTTTATATGCATGATATAGGACATCTATTTTAATCATCTAAGCGAATAAATAAGAGATTATACTATGGTTTATTTATTCATTTGGAATTTATTTTGCAAAAATCACAATTTGTTCTTATTTCATACAAAAAATCAGAATACACAGAAAAGCAATTCTGAGCTTTTGTCTTTCTATATTCCCTATTGGTAGGGGATATTACAGTGGTATCAGAGCCAAATTCCTGCCATCTTGAGGGTTTAGCAATCTCATGCAACCACAAGAGTTGGGACCACATAGGTATAACACACGTAGTAGAGCCTTGCTTGAAGGTACCTAGGTGTTAGATTAGCCACCGATCATCATGAGTGATAGATGTGAGGGTAGCCCACCCAGGGGCCATAGGTATAATGATGATCAAAACACCGAAGAATTCTTTTGTGAGATGACACAGGCACTACAGGCACTTACTACTATGGTAGGGAGGATGAACACACTTGTTAGATAGAATGGGGAACAAGGAGATAACAAGAGTGCTACTGTTAATTAGAGACCACAACTAGCCCACTCCAAGACTGTAGACACTGAAATCATGTCTACTCCTTGGTCGACTCCACCCTTGGTCCCCTTGGTCCACTTCTACACATTCCTAACCCACACACTTATTAATTTAAAATAATAACTTATTTTAAATTAATAACACCCCCTTGACACCTCATCCATGACACCTCACCTCTACTTGGATACCTCTCCTTAGATACCTCCATCACCCCATGCCAAATCTTAATTTCTTAAACCCCATTTTATTCCTCCCACTAACCTCTCTCGCTCATTTAATCTGCCTTGGGACCATTTTGCAATAGCAACTAAACTCGATAGATGGAGGAACAGGTAAAAGGCTTAAAATAGCCTTTTTTCCATTCTTCTAATTGCTGACATCAGTTACTCATCGGCCGATGCCGATGGGATCACCGATGTCGATCGCTTAAAACAACCCGAAGGCAAATTCTCTTCCCCCTAGGATGCTAAAATCATAGCAAGGAATCAATCAATGACACCTCAGCGAACATGAATTCTCTTCCTCCAAGGTTCTAGCTGTCTCACTCCTCAACTCCTTGCAGGCATCATCATTTCAATAGCACTCTCTAGGCTTAGAGGTTTTGCACCAGTGATTCCACACCAAATTGAAGGTTGCATGACATCTCCAACATTAGCCACAATGGAAACAGACCTCCTACACTTCTGCCTTTCCACTCACAGCTAAGTATTCCTACTGCTTTATATTTTAGTATTCTTTTAAAACTATTTGGTAATCAGCGTATTGTCCATTTCTAAGCATTGTTGACACAACCCACCTTATTCTTCCCAAAGAGGCTGAAAATCCTTCTCTCATCCTTATCTCCCTTTTACCCCTATCCTCTATCTGGTCCCTCTATCAGGCCACACTCTCTGACCTGCAAACCTAGCACAAGCCACTAAAACTCCCACAGACATCCCAAACTATTTTGTTTACCACAAACAGCCTTGAAACTCATATAAAGCCCCATTGCCCCTACCGATGTTGGTAGATAACTGATGCCAGTGACCTTGACCAATCGACGTCGATAGACCAACTAGCATCGACAACTATGGAAGACCAATAGCAAAATATAGGTACGTATTGTCTCTATTTCTTTTGCCTAGTCTTTCATTATTTATCTTTATATGACATTCTTTTATCAACTAGTGGACTATCATCCCTCAAGGAAGTCTTTGCACCTCTAGGACCGAGATTTTTCTTGGTAGTCCACCTTACATCCGTCTAACAATTTCTTTATTTAAGTCTTTCTTTCTACAGGTGTCATCCTCCACAGCCAAAGAGGAGTCCCTACAACGTTTGGATAACGGTGTGCAAACTTCATCCAGGTAAATACAAACCCTTGACCATTTATCATAGTTTTTTACTTCCTTTTGAATGTGGAAAAGCAAAAACTGTTAGAAACATTCTAGCACACCTGGTGGGACCCTAGGAGTTTTCCTTGGGTTCATACTTTTTATTCTAAAAACAAACATTCATATATGTGCATTAGGTCTCTTCTTGCATCTTTTTCCTCTATCTCTTCCAAAAGACACTATCATCAAAGTTAAAAAGAATCCTTCTTTTTCTTTCTTTCCTGCATCTAGAGTAGTGAAATTCATACTCTTCAACCTTTTATCCACTTGTCTGCATCTGAATACACCTTTCAATTTGGGCTTAAAATCTATTGCATTTCATTTTTGCCTGAATGCATACTTAGCTCTCACATCTAGTAACTTAAAACCGCATTATGAATAAATCGTAGCACACTTATGTTACACATCCATACCACTTTCACAATCAAACATCTAAACATACCTAAGACAAGGCTTGACTAGGATTTCATCACCTAGCGGATACCTTACCCTTCCTGGTAATCCCACTTGGACTTCACTACCAAGGGGAGATCCCACTCTATTCTCTGGTAGAGTATAAACTCTAGGGGAAGTATATACTGGCTAAGTGACCTAGCTTATCTCTAGGCTCATGAAGTGAGGGGAGCTCACTACTTAGCACCAGGCCATGTATGGAACCTAACACAAATCTTGAGCACCAAAACTAACCTGAAACCAACCTTAGACTGCTTCTTCTAGGACCCGTTCTAAAAGCCAACTTCCCAAACACACTCTAAGGCATAAGCCAACATGATTCTAAAAGTTTATTCTTAGAATTTAACGTTTAGGGTCTGTTTGTCTTCATCTTCTTTTCTATTTTTATCTAGTCTTTTGAGCTAGTAAGGATGTTTTCTTCTTTCTTCCAAAAACTTTCAAATTCTCTGTGTTTTTTGGAAAAAAATAGTAACTGACATCGGTTTTCCCACCGCCATTGGAAACATTTCTTCACCGGCATCAGTTATCTGACTGACATCGACAACATATTTCACCGACATTAGTTTTTCCATTGACGTCGATCACTGCCCAAAATTCTTCTTCTCAATTAGCAAGCTTAAAACCCAACTTTCTTGCTATCCAACACCCATTCTAGTTTTCTAAGATTGAAAAACATAGTTCTTAAAACTTGAACCTCTTTCCTTGAATGGTTTTGACATGTAGTCAAACTAATAATTTTGTTGACCACGTGAGGCAACAACCACTTCCACCTTTTCCTTCCATAACTAGTCCTCTAATGGAGTATCATTTAGAGACCAAACAAACTCCTACCCAACCATCCCTGACTCAGCCCCCTATTGTCCCTAAAGGGGACCAAGACTTTGAAAGGTTCCTTGACCACAATGTCAAGGCCCTTTAACATTATCTCGTGAGAAGTCAAATGCGAGACTCTTTAGGCAACCGAATTTATGGGATGCCAACTTCCTTACTTGAGATGGCAACTGTATCAACCACCTCCATCATTCAACCCATAGACACCCAAGCCATTGCCTCAGTCAACAACCTGACCATGACTAATCTTCAAAGTGTGGCTTCTCCTTCTATCTCGGGGCCCACTTCCATTGGGGCTTCAACCCCCCATCAACTGCAGACTATTCAACAAAGTTCTACCCCTTTTCAAAATCTAGTTATCTCCATCCCTCCTACTCTTGCCCCCATCAACACTAGGGTGGCTACTCATCCTTCGACTAATGTCGCCACCATCCAACCACCTCTATAAATATCAAGCCTAGTCGTGCCTTCTACCTTCATGACACAACCACCCTTGGTCTCCACATCTATCCTTATGACTAGTTATCGATATGTTGCACCTATACAAGCGCAACTAACTACATCATACACCCCTTCTAATCCCTTCCAAGCACCTTAAAATCTAGGGAGCACCCCATCTGCAAATCCATCAACTGATCTAATCAAAATGTTGATGGACAAAATGTCTAATCTTGAGACATCCATTTCCGATTCAAGCAATGTCCTTTCATATGACCAAATTTGTAATGAACCCATCCATCCCTCATCCCAATTCGATCCTATCCTAGTAAGTGGGAGCTTCATAAGTTCACTCACTTTCAGAGTATGGAAGACCCATAGCAACATCTACGAGCATTCAGACATGCTTGTTATCTCATAGCATATGATGATGTGTTATTACTATGCACATTCCCCATGTCACTTTCTGGTGCTGCCCTTGATTGGTATAGCTCTATTACCAGTCACTCTCTTTTCACATTCACCCAACTAGCTCAACTTTTCCTTGACCACTTTTCAATCAATATCACCAAAAAGGTCTCCATCACGGACATATACTCTATCAGACAGTTTGATGATGAATCCATAGCCAATTTTGTTGCTCATTGGAGAGGCTTAATCAACCAGCTCTCCTTTTCTTTAACTCAACTTGAGCTCATCGAACTCTTTTCCTAGGCATGTGCCAAACATTTTTCCTCCACTCTCGGGGTCTAAACATTCCGCACCTTTGACAAATATTTCACGATGGCTAGGAAGCTTGAACTACGTGTCATCGAGGAAAATAAAGTCAAATTATAGAGTCAAAACCCCAACACCAAGTCCAATGACCCTTCATCATCCAAACCTACTTCTTCCCACTCCAAACCCAAGGGAGTGGCAAACACTGTGGTCTTTAGATCACCATCCTCTACAATAACCAACCAATCTCAACCTTCCACATCTCAAAGTATCACATGACAATTCCAACAAAGATATGTGCAGCATCAATATACTCCACTAGGAGAATCATACGCATAAGTGTTGGATAAACTTGTCAAATAGGGAGTCCTCAATCTCCCCCAAATTTGACTGCCCCCTCAATTTGATCCCTCACATGCCATCCTTGCATGGTACAGAGAGACCAACTTTTGCAATTATCATCGTGTCAAAGGCCATGACACAGACAACTATAAGACTCTTAAGAACATCATTCAAGACATGCTAGATAAAGGTGACCTCATCTTGGACAACCCAAATGCATCGCCCAATCAAAGCATAGACATCTTTAAACAACCCTTTCCTAACCATCCTCCTAGCCAAAATAATGTACAGACCATGGCTGATGACTCCCAAGAGCATAATATACGCACAGTCAACATGGTCTTGCCTCTTATGCCTAACCAACCTCTCTCACAGTCTGAAGAGGTTAGCCCACCCATTGGTCCATTGTAGGAAGAAGAGCCTTCTTCTCCCACTTCTCTTCCATAGGTGGATGAACTGTCTTCTCCTGTTAGTTCTCCATCATCCTCTCTTATATTGGAGGATGCCTTGACCATACCAGCACCTGTAGCCTCAACCTCGTCCTTCCTATTATCAATGGGGGATCATACTTTTCCTACACCTTGACCACACACAGAAGCCATGACCATCCCTATGCTCCTCTCAAAGAGCCACACTCTCTAATCCCTTCTCCGTCGAAAGAAGAACTAGCCGCCTCACCCACTTTGACTGAAGAAGATTCAGTGAAGGTTGATTTGAACCTCGCCCCTCACAATAGTAGTCCTTACACTAAACCAAAGAAGGCTACTAAACCCCATCAAGGAACTCGTCTCCCACCATCATCATTGCCCTCCATTTTGGGCCCTCATCCTTCTACCATAATAGGAATGCTTCCTACTCTGACACCCAACAAAAACAAATCACCTCCATTACGACCAACACCTAACAAAAACATACCTCCTTCGAAACATCCAATGCCCCCTACTATGAAAGTGTCATCTACGCATTTGGCCACACCGCCAAATAAAAGGATGGTATGAAACACTCCCTCGACAAAGTCTAAATAGAAGTTGTCAACTTTTACTGCAACACAACGTGCAGACCCATTAGCAAGTTCTTACACCTTGTTGTTACACTGCCTTTTGCAATCTTCTAACATCACTCTTCCATCTATCAAACCATTTCAACCTCTCAAACCAAAACCGTCTTGGTTCAATGACACTAAAATTTGCCAATATCATCACACACCTGGGCATGACACTGAGCATTGTTGCACCCTTAAGGTTGCCATTCACCAATTCATGGAGAAAGACACACTTCTTGTTGAGGATACTGTCAATAAATCTCTAACACCATCTCATGTCTCCCAAACATTTTCACTATCACACTCATCAACTCTCATATCAAGGCCATCTTGGTTCGATGACACTAAATTTTGCTTATATCATCGCACACCTAGACATGACACTGAGCATTATTGCACTCTTAAGGTTGTCATTCCTTAACACTTCAAAAAGGACACCCTTCTTGCTAAGGATCCTCTTGACCACCCTTTAACCAAACCATCGACACCATCCCATGCCTCTCAAACATCATCACCTACATTGAGAGCCCATCATCAAACTGTGGTTCCTCTACCACCTTCAACCCCATTATTTGAAATCAACACCATCAATGTGGCCACTAGGTCACAAACCATGAAGGATAAAGGGAAAGAGAAGGTTTCTCTCCCTCAAACATATCCATTCGTCAAGCCCTCACCACAACCAAAACCCAAGATTACTATCTTGGGCACACCGTGACCCACATATTCAACACCAATTCATGACCCCAAGGTGAAAGAACTTCACCCAACCTCTATGAAGACATCTTTGTATGACCTCATAAAAAACTCTCTGTAGCATTGTCTAACTTTGATCAAAGCATTACAGGCAGTGAAGGTCTAACCCAAAGACCCCCAACCACTGGCTACTTTGGTCACATCATTATCTACTATTACCTCCATCACTTTCAGTCATTCTAAGATTCCAATCCCCAACTTGGAAGATCAGGATCTTGCCCTCTCAAACCAAGTCTGTCAGACATTCTCCCAGTCACATAAGCGACTGGGGGAATTTGAATTTATCCTGACTATCATGACCTCAACCAAACATTAACTGACCAAGCATCGACCAAGCATCACCCAAGCCTTGACCGAACAATAACCAAACACCGACCAAACATCAACTAGCCAAACAATGACCAAACATCATCCAACCAAACATGCCAACAACATATCAACCAACTTCATGCCAATAACATATCAACCAACTTCATGTCCAACATTAACCAATCAACCATGCCAACAACATACCAACCAAACCTTAACCAAACATCAACCAAACATCAACCAACTTCTTAATCATCTTTAACATGTGACCAATTTGGAAAGAAGCAAATGGGGCAAGTTTACTCCTAATTGGCTCGAACCTTACATCATGACACACAAGCATAGATTAGGGACTTATCACCTATCTTCTCTTGAAGGTAGACCAGAACCTGAGCCCCTTAATGCCTTGCATCTATGACCATTCTACTATTAGTCGAGTACTCATTCACTTGACATTTAACTTGAGATCATCCCTTGAGCAACCCCTGTCCTCTTAATCGACATTCCTTTCAACCCTGTTTCCCTAAAGCAAACACCATGTAACCCTTTTATAAAGTATGAATGCTTTGACCTAATAAAAGGGAGCCCTTACACTTCTATAGTCTTGTCCATGACTCAAAATTCTATCAAAAATAAATTGGGATGAAAAATATCAAAGGTCCTAAATTCTAAATGCAGACTGCTCCCTCGAAGGATAGCTACATCATCATTGTTGTAGCTAATAGACTGCTCCCTCAAAGGACATCTATTCAAAGCCATTAAAAATATATAAATCAAAAATATAGACCACTCCCTCAAAGGATGGCTATGCCTAAAATCTTGCTACAAATAACACTTTCGTAGAAGCTTCCCACATCGATTAGCTTCACAAATGACCACAAACAAAATGACATCCCTACGTAGACTTCCCGCATTGATCAGTCTACCAAAAAAAAAGAGGATCATGGACTTGACTTGTAGTCATCTTAGGGTCTCCTATAAAAAGGGGCAAGTTATCCCTACTAAACGGGGTTATGCTATCCTAACATATCACATCACCTACTCAAGGGATTTCAAGCTCATTTTAATGTCAAAGTGATTCGATTACCTCTCTAACACAACCAATGGTCAATGACGTAATGCATGAATGGGGTTTTTATTTCTAAACAAGCCCCCTACCTGTGCTATCATTATGGTCCATGTCAATGAAAGAGAAACACACTTTTTACTTCTTATCCATACCTTTGTCACATTCAACCAAATCATTATCTATCCAACCAAACCAAACCAAACCAACCAAACCTTTTTCGACCACCAACATGACATAGTCCATTTCACATAGTTTCTATGGACAACAATACACATGGAAACTATCGACCACACAATTTATTTTAAGCATAAATCATTACTTGTTAAAGCATAAACATACTCCATTCATTTTTAGCATACACCATCACTAATAAAAAAAATTGCTAGGGATGAAAGACCACTCACCAATGTTACAGAATACACCATCACACAATATGGAAAACACTGTAACATCATCATACCCTCATCATTTATACCTAACCAAACCAACCTATCAACCTAGCCTAAACTACATTGGTCTAAGGCCCTTCAAACAAGGGCTATGTAGGCAGCACTTAGATGACATGACATCTTTTGGGGTTAGCTCGGTCACATCTACTTGTTCATCTATCTAATGGACAAACCATCTTACCTTTGACCATGACTTAACCTAGTCCAAACCAATCATCAACCACTTTGACTCCTAGCCTGAACTACATTGGTCTGAGGCCCTTCAAACAAGGGCTATGTAGGCAGTACTCAGATGACATGACATCTTTTGGGGTTAGCTCAGCCACATCCATTTGTTCATCTACCTGATGGACAAACTATCTTACCTTTGACCATGACTTAACCTCGTCCAACCCATCCATAAATGACCCCCTTCCTCCCTTTTTGGGAGAACTACATTGGCCTGAGGCCCTTCAAACTGGGGCTATGTAGGTAGAACTCAGTTGACATGAGGTCTTCTGAGGTTAGCTCAGCCATTCCTTTGTCCATCCATCTAATAGACCAACTATCTCCACTTGACTCAACCAACAACCTTGGAGATCGCGCCTATCTCCTCAGACCATGACCACTTCCAAGAAAACATTGCCTTGGTTGTTTTTACATGTATGTTACCTTATGAATGGTTAGCAAAATTGTCTGAAACCCATTTTGACCCTCACAAGTATTGGATCGCGAGTAAGTTGATCCCCACTACTTGTGACATTTTCATGTTTTCCAAGAGCACTTCTTGAGCCTGGGATACTTGGAACATGATGACCATTGGAGCTACAACTTGGATCGAATAACCCAATCAGCTATGACTAAATGTTGGGGCCTGGTTATTTTGATTTTAGCACTCTTTGACCTTTAACTTGTGACAATTTGACCTAGCCATCACATAAAGTGGTATGCACGTAATCACAACTATTACAACATTCGCACTCAAACTTCACCGTATCCATCCTCTATCTATCAAATCAGCACCTGATTTCAGGGTAACTTCCCTCAACTCACGCTTTGAGGGGGAATACCTCATCCCTCATTTGGGGCAGCCAACATTTATTTTTGTCTTGTAGTTCATTAGAACAACCAACAGGACAAAAACTACCTCATCCCATACCTAGGGCAACTGACTCCTATTTTTGTCTTGCAGTTCATCAAAACAACCAACAAGACAAAAAGGGGCAAATGTAGACACCGAAATCATGTCTACTCCTTGGTCGATTCCCCCCCTTGGTCCCCTTGGTCCACTTCTACACATTCCTAACCCACACACTTATTAATTTAAAATAGTAACTTATTTTAAATTAATAACACCCCCCTTAACACCTCATCCATGACACCTCACCTCTCCTTAGATACCTCCATCACCCCATGCCAAATCTTAATTTCTTAAACCCCATTTCATTCCTCTCACTAACCTCTCACAGTCATTTAATCCACCTTGGGACCATTTTTCAACAACAGCTAAACTCAGCAGACAGAGGAATGGGCAAAAGGCTTAAAATAGCCTTTTTCCATTCTTCTAGTTGCCGACGTTAGTTACTCATTGGCTGACACTGACAGGATCATTGATGTCGGTCACTTAAAACAACCCAAAGGCAAATTATCTTCCCTTTGGGATGCTAAAATCATAGCACAGAATTAATCAATGACACCCTGGCGAACATGAATTCCCTTCTTCCAGGGTTTTAGCTCTCTCAATCCTCAACTCCTTGTAGGCATCAACATTTCAACAGCACTCTCCAGGCTCAGAGGTTCTACAGCAGTGATTCCACACCAAATTGAAGGTTGCACGACATCTCCAACATTAGCCACAATGGAAATAGACCTCCTGCACTTCTGCCTCTCCACTCACAGCTAAGTATTCCTACTACTTTATATTTTAGCATTCTTTTAAATCCATTTGGTAATCAGCGTATTGTCCATTTCCAAGCATTGTTGACACAACCCAATGTGTTCTTCTTGGAGAGGCTAAAAATCCTTCTCTCATCCTTATCTCCCTTTTACCCCTATCCTCTATCTGGTCCCTCTCTCAAGCCACACTCTCTGACCTATAAACCCAGCACAAGCCACTAAAACTCCCACAAACATCCCAAACTATTTTTTTGACCATAGACAGCCCTGAAAACTCATCTAAAGCCCCATTGCCCCTATCAACGTCGGTAAATAACCGACGCCGGTGACCTTGACCAACTGATGTCGGCAGACCAACCAGTGTCGATGACTGTGGTAGACCAACAACAAAATATAGGTACGCATTGTCTCTATTTTTTTTGCCAAGTCTTTCATTATTTATCTTTATCCAACATTCTTTTATCAACTAGTGGACTGTCATCCCTCAAGGAATTCTTTGCACTTCTAGGACTGAGCTTTTGCTTGCCAGTCCACCTTACATCCATCTAACAATCTCTTTGTTTAAGTCTTTCTTTCTATAGGTATCATCCTCCATAGCCAAAGAGGAGTCCCTACAACGTCTGGATAATGGTGTGCAAACTTCATCTAGGTATGTACAAACCCCTAACCATTTATCATAGTTTTTTATTTCCTTTTAAATGTGGAAAAGTGAAAACTGTTAGAAATAAGGATGGCTGATAGGCCTACATGGCCTACATTTGTTAATAATGATTCAAAGGCCAACCCAGCAACACCACCTTTGGATCGAGAGGCTCTTAATGATCTACATAGGAAAAAGCTTTGCTTCTACTGCAAAGGTCCATATGATGCCAATCACGATTGTCTTTTGAGGCCTAAGGGCAAGGCAAATTGTGTGATGTGGGCATATTATGAGGATTCAGAATTAGAAGATTTCAAACAACAGGATAGTTCTGAGGATTTAGAGACAGAGGCTTTAGAGCCTAAGTTAAAGGCAATGATGGTGGCTCACCAGGATTCTAAGAGACATGTGGATGAGCTTAGTCATGGGGATTTGGACTTTTAGTTAGTTACAGAGGATGAGGGAGCTGGAGATTGTGATGATGAGATAGTTTCAGTAGTAGCTTCTTCAGAGTTAGATGAGGATGAGTCTGATGCTGGCATTTAGAGTGTGGAGGTATACTCAAAGGTTAGTACATTGAGTGCTGTTGGTGAGTATGTTCCTACAGTTGTAGTTGAGGAACATATTGTTGGGGCTGACACACATGTTTAAGATTTGGGAGTACCTGGTCCTGATGAGTTTGGCATACCAGTGGAGTTGAGTCTCCAGATTGATTCTTCTCACACTGATGATAGTGTGGTATAGTTGATTGTGCCACCTTTATAGAGGGATCAGTTATGGGATGGATTGACACCATCTTTTATAGATGGAATTGGTAGTTGCAAGTTACATAGCCTGCAGTGTTGACACACCCATGACAGTTTATTAGAGATTGGATTTGGTGTCAGTGACTCAGGTACCTATGGTTGTCATATCCACAGTGTAGTTGGGTGTGAGTGTTAGTTAGATAGGGACTTGAGTTTTGATAGAGTCGATATCTTAGTTGGCTTGAGTTCCATAGAGTGGGTTCTTCTATCAGCATCTATAGTGGGTCTACAAATAATGTTGTCAGTGACGTTAGTTGTTTGGGTGTTGAGTGCAGTTTTTCAATTGCTAATTTTTGTAATTTTGATGTTGTTGATGCTAATGACTTCTTCACAGGGGTTGATTGGTGACATGAGGGATGTTACACAACCTTTTCCTTGGGATCCAAGTGGATCGAGTGGTTTATTTTTCCATGATTTCTTGGGGGCATGCAATTTTAGGAGGGGCAGTTTGTCATGTCCTCTTTTTTAGTGGACATCATTAGAGTTGATGGTTAGCCTATTATGTGACCCTCTTAGGCTGATAGGATGGATAGAGGGTCATAATGGAGCTTGGCTTGGCTTTGATTAGCAGAATTTCTATAGTTGGTTTTTGTTCAGGCTCTTTTAGACACATTTGCCTAAGCTCCTATTATTTAGGGACTTTTGACACGTAGCGGAACACCTTTATTTTGGTATGGTCATGTGCAGAATTACTCCCTGATTCACCAACTTCAGTCGGTTTGAGGATCTGACATGTATTGAGGGAGATATTAATATTTGATTGATTTAATCAAATATTAATTATTTGGCCTATTTTTAATTAAGAAACACTAATTAGGGCAAGCACATCTTTTTGAGGGTATAAGGGTTTCTCATGGGGAGAGAGTTGGAATTATGAATGATTATGATTATTGATATTTTTGCTAAGAATTCTTTTGTGAAGATTGAGCCAAGGGTTCCAAGATTCCATTTGCATTGGAGAACATCCACTCTTCAGTGTGTGTGATTCAGAGGTTGTGAGAGATCAGTCGATTTATTGCCAATTTGAGAGATAGCTTCATACAAAAGTTATCATAGAGGTTTACAGGTTTGAGAGATAACTTCACATAGAAGTTATCATAGGTATTTCAGGTATTTATTTTATTAGTTTTTTGATTCAATAAATTATACAGATAGAGATCTTCTGTATTAGAGCCATATATCTTGAGATCAAGGGTCCAACAAACAGGGTGTGCAATATTGGTGGCTGTATGAAGTCCATACAGATATGTACAGATCCTCGCAGAGACTGACATCGGTAGGTAGAGACTAATAGAGACCGACATCAGCCAACCATCTCACTGACATCAATAGGATAACAACACCAAAAAACCAATGGTGGTAGTATAACCGACATCGGTGACTGTGTTTTTGACACAGCAGGCCGAGACGTACTAGATTCAAGTTTTATTCCCAGTTTACGGAATACTCAAGTTATTAAGATAGTATTTGAATATTCTTTTATATGCATGATAGAGGACATCTATTGTAATCATCTGAGTGAATAAATAAGAGATTATACTGTGGTTTATTTATTTATTTGGAATTTATTTTGCAAAAATCATAATTTGTTCTTATTTCATACAAAAAAATAGAATACACAAAAAAGCAATTTCGAGCTTTTGTCTTTCTATATTCCTTATTGGTAGGGGATATTACAAGGTATTAGGAAATGGGAACACCCTATTCTTAATTTATCCTACCCTTGCAAGTTAGATTGTAATATTAAGGTGGGATTACTTAAAGACTTTCAAAAACTTGGCCATATGTATGACACTTAGATAGTATTGTGTGCTATATTCCATATAATTTATTATGATTTAAAATAATAAATGTATTAATTATATGATTTTTTTATAATTTCATATGCAATGTGTATATTTAGTGCATTGGTGAAGGTAATATACTCTTGCTCAATTATTCGAGCTGGTCATTATGACACTATTTTGAATTTAACTAGGATAAATGTGAGTGGATATCTTAGTATGATGAGATTGATACATTTAATTTATCATGCTTGAGTTGGTTGATTTCTCTTAGTGCTATGAATTATATTAACTTGTATGAGAAATGTGGTATATGGAAATGAATAATTAGCTACACCTTGGAGAATTATAGTCATAGAGAAAAGTAATATCTTATTAAATAGGTTAATTTAACTATGAATTTGTTTTAAACCTATATTAGGCATATTGACTCCCATGTAATACAGTTTTAAGGCTAACTATTTATTCTTATCAACTTTGAACAAATATTACACATGTTGAATGCTCTAAACTTGTATCATTGAAGGTTTCATTATCCCATTTACATGTTTGTTGACTTGATGGAAATAATTTTTTAAGGGATGTATTAGTAATAAATCCTAAAAAAAATGAAGGGTATTAAGGGGGTGCTTCAACCTTTGTTCTATCCTATCCATGAAACTTGATTATTTGACTAAGTTGGGATTATGGCTAAGGGCTTTGAGTAACACTGGAATTATTACAATGTTTGATTTATTATTACATGAAATAAGTTTTGACGCTAAGAAAATATAGAATGATATATGTGAATATATTATTAGTTTAATTCCTTTGAGATTAAGGTAGTGTATCCTTACATAAATTTTCCCTCTCATGTTTTTTGATATTCCTAACTAAATGTCTTGTTGATTGTGGTTAATTGGTAAATCATAAAGTAATCAATTGAGCATGGTGACTATTTTGGTTTAGTAATAACTCCATGTAATTTAATGTTGGATCTATTTTTATCTTAAGATTATTTAAATAAACTTGAAATGAGATAGGACTATACTAATTCATGATTTTCGTGTTGAACTAACCTAAGAATGTGATATTGATTTTATAACTGACTATTTATGGTAATGATTTTATATTTATATTATAACTGTTTAACTTCATGATATACAACTCAATTCATATGATCATCTTGTTATGAATAGATACTAGAATTTTTTTGATATTTAACTTCATGTTTTTCTCCTTGTGTTCACTAGATAAGGAAATTTTAACTAAATGTCATCTTGCTCATAAATGTGGAAACATTATGCCACCTAATGACCATTCCTATTGAAAATACATTATGTTCTAGTTTTTTTTTATGGTATGCATGGTATAGGGATAATAAATCTATTACAAGTAAATATTATCATAAGGTAGTATGAAAATGGAAATTCCATCTCTTGACCTCTTAGCTACACTTTGCATTTTTTATCCTAATATGCTTATAAAATTATTTTGGATGAATGATTTTTTTTATTGTATATAGTTGTTCAAAAATGATAAGGTTGGGAATTATATTTTATGTGGTTGAATGTAAATTTGGATGCTTGATCAATTTCATTGGTAAATATACAACTATGGTAGCTGACTATATTTGATGGTAAGATTGTATGTTTTGAATGAATCAACCTCTATTAGTATGATAAATCTTGTAGGATATTGAGAATGGAACTGAAAAACTTAAAAAGAGTTAGTGTAAATAATAAGTCTACAAAAATCCTTAAAATAAATTTAGAATATTGATTTATTGCATTTTAGTATTAGATATATTTAAAAAAATAGTTATATTATAATAAAATGTTATAAACATGGTGTTATTAAGGATTAATATATTTTTATTAGGGTGAGAATAATTGAGTTATGAATAAACTTAATACCATGCCACTTTCTATTATCCATTATAAAATGAATGCTTTCAACTAAGGTAGTTTGATCTTTATCTCTTAACTTCAACACTCTATCCTTAGAGGGAAACCCTTCCTAAAATAAATCCATGGATCTTGAGTAGGATGTACCAAGTAAGTATTAGGGTTGGAAAATATCCCTTTCTTTAAAATTGTAACATAACCTATGCTAATTCATATTGGTAAGTGTTATTTCCTAATCCTAGGAAAACTTATCTAAATTGAAACAAGTTGGGGTGGTTGAAAACCCTAAGGAACAAGTGTCTCATAATTTTTTACTAATTAATGATACATATTACCTATCACCATGAGATTATCATGTAGTCTAAAGGATTCAAACTTGATATTATCTAATATGTGTGTTCCATAGTCATAGATATAGTCAAATTATATAATGAATCTATTTTATACTATGTAGTAAAGTACTTGATAGCAAGTATGCATGAGAAGAATACACTAACTAACATCTGTTTAAGTAATAAAATATGTGATTGAACATGATAGACACACTTCCAACTAGAGGTGATATTATTCAAACCATAATACCTTTGGTCATGCAAAACATATTTGTGGTTTATATTTTTAGAGGATGATATGTATACGACTATAGATAAGGGTCTTGATCATACAAGATGCATATCACTGTAAGAGATATAAAATGATAACTTAAAAATAAAATATAATTTGTATACCCTGGTTTGATCTAAAGTGTTACTATATGGTAATCAAGAACTATATGTAATTGTAGATTATATTTATGAATTATATATCACCTTAGTCTTGTACACTTATAAAACTTAGACCTTGGTTGTTCCTCTCAATTATAGACCTTTCCTACTTATGTAGGTCTCACATATACTCTCTCTAATGCCCTTTGATCTATCTATTAGTCCAAGTAGTCTTATGTTAATGACTCAAGATTTTTATCTTTCCTATAATTCTTAAAACATACTTATCTTATTCCTATGTAAGTTTTGATCCTGTACATGTTTCCTACTCCTTATACACTTGTGTCTTGGGTAGACACCTACATTGATGCAAATATCTAGTTATGATTCAAGTGTCTAGAACCCTAAAGTAATCTAAATTTAAAATGAAATGTATCCTAATGGTTAGCCTAAGTGTTATTATGTGATATTTTCTCAAATAGGATTGGTATAAATATAATATCAACCCTAAATCATACTCACATATAAAATACCAAGGAAAATTATTTAAAAACATTTTATCAAGCATTTAATTAAGTAAAATATTCCATATTTTATATTATTTATATATCATTCATAGGGACAACATATATATGGGTCTAAAGTACTAAAGGAGTATCCCAAGGGCTATATTTTCTAACTGACAAGCTTGGTCACTATTGTACTTGCATATAACACATTTCATGATTCACACACAAAACAACACATAGGGGAGAACTACATAAGTCTGAGGTCCTCTTCGAAGTATTATTTATGTAGGTATAACTCATTTACATAAGGGTATTTGGGCCAGATCGACACCATGTGCCCACTAATCAAAATTTTCCATAACCACTATGAAGATGAAGAATTAGTTTTTTGATCATTTGAAAAGGAGAGATATTCCATGACCTAGATCTAAATGCACTATAGTGAAGGTGATCTCAAAACTAGAAGCATCTAAATGGTTTCAATAGTTATTCCATACTAGACACCTACATCTGATATAGACACTAGCATCGATACAACCATCTAGGATGATGTAAGTTTCTAAGACTATAGAGGCACTTAATCAAAAAATTGGTGACTATTTTAAACATCTTCTAGTCTACTTCCTACCTATTCTAGATCAAGATATATATGAGCATCATAAAAAATTAAGTATATTATTTTCATTATCATTACAATATCTAGCATATATGTGATTTCCATTTTTAGCATATCTCAGCATAATAAATTTAGTATATGATCTATCTAAGTTTTGTAATTAATTGACATTCTATAGATATATTTATTTACCATGTGAATTTTTCTATATATTATTTAAAACATATCTACCCATGATAGGATCCACATGTAATTTAGGATTAAGCATTTGGTGAACTCAATTCGTATGAATGAAAATTTATTTTATTCTTAGGGTTTGTAGTTAGCTAGGGTTTTAGATTATTGTAATTTTTAATTTTTTGTCTTATATTATTTTTCATGTAGCCTATGTTTAGTCCTAGATTGGGAGGTGTATCAAACCAATGAATAACCTAATCCCATGATCCATGATGATACCCATGTTGATAATGAACATCATGCTAATGAAGTTACCATAGAGGAAGATTCTTAAAATGAAAACCATGAATCCAATGAAACAAATGAAAATGAGAAAATAAACCATGAGGTATTGCAAGCCATTACATTTTTTCATGAGCGCATTCATCAAAACCTTGAAGATATTGATGAAATCCTAAAACCATATTATAAACTAAAAAATTAAAAAGCATAGATGACCAAGTAGGTCCATATATTAATCACGTTATTTTAGTTATGGGTTATCTCAATATACCAAAAACCCTATCCTTGAGCACATTATCAATTCATAATTATGATGGGGGTATGATATATTTATTTAAATTTTTTTCTTCTAAAAACACCATTTCTATATTTACCATGGAATTACTAATTATTTCAACTCAAATACAAGTTTTAATTCCTATTACTACTCAAACCATGTGTACATCTCCATTGGTGACTACTCAACTTGCTAATTTAAACCCTAATGGGTCTATAGTTCAAAATATCCTTCAATTTATAAATAACTTAGAGGAAAATGTTACAAACAATAAATAAAAGGCTTTAAAGTCTCCTCATGCTATTGAATCCCAAGATGTGTTGCATAACCCTCTTGCACTTGAGATATATTTGCACCCTTTATAAACTAGTTTTACTACACCTAAGTTCCCATTTTATGATGGAAAGGGTGACCCTTAGCAAAATATCCTATATTTTTATGTGTCACACCTTTATTATTCCTCTAAAAATATGCTTTTTACTAATTTATTTCTGAAGAGGCTCAAACACTATGCTTTGAGGTGGTTTAATGATATACCTCTCCAATCTATGAAATCATTCAAACTTATTGTAGATGAATTTTTGAAACACTTCTCTCTTAGCATTATAAAAAAAAAATCTTATGTACAAATTGAAAAAAACAAACAAGACACCAATGAACATATTAATGAATATGTCTTGAGGTATAAGATGATGTTGGATAAAATGACCAATCTTATGGTAGATAAAGAAATTTAATACTATTATAGGTATAATAAATAATATGATGTGGGGGGGGGGGTGAATTAGTGATGAAATTAATTCAATTATAATTCTAAAACTTCAAACTCTTAACCACTCTATATAAGCATTCACAAAGCATACAAACTAGTTATTATAATGAACAAAAGAAACTATGCAAGATCAAAGTACATAACACATGAAATATGTGGGAAACCCTCATGGAGGATAAAATACACTCTCAAGTATTCAAATAATTTTAATATAGTCCTATAATATATTTATAAATAAGATACTTTAGTGAAGCACCCACTTCACAAGGAGCACCAACCCCTAAGCATGAACAAGGACCCACTTGTTCTAGATGTTGAGCACCCACACAACACATCTGATCTCAAAACCTACAAAAATATTATTTCATTGAAATATGATGAAAAATAAATTAATATAAATTATCTTCAACCCTTCACACTCTCTCAAGCCTTCACACATAAGCCATGCATTCAAAATAACCTTTTGAATAACTCTAAACTTATTCACTCATCCTCAATAATTAACCCTAAAAAACACTATTATAATAGAATAAATATGACCTATAGGTCACACACATATTCCTCACACTTCTATTATCTTTAATCCATACATAAATCTTACTCACTCTTATTTCTTCTTTGCTCATTAAATCTAAAAACCTTCATATTTGATTTTTCTCTTTATAGAGTCTATATGATCCCCACCTTCTTGGTCAGCCATAAGACATATCTCAACCCTTAAGGATTTTATCACACTTATAATAATATAAAAACCACCTTAATATGTCATACATATCTTTTATACATCACCCTTAAGTAACAATACCTTTCAATTAGGCATAAGGAGCCTTTTTAGGTCCATGGAGACCTATTCATCCTTTTAACACTTCACCGAGCAAAACTAGAAACACAAGACCACTTAAAATAAAATATATCCATTAAAAATTACCCCTAAGACATCATATATTTATTAAATTCATCACTATAAATATATGCATATGCAAAATCTATTAATCATTTGCCTTGTACATCAAAACACCATGAACAAACAAAAAGTCAACTTCGAAGCAATGGTTCATACTAAAGATGGATTGATTAGACCTTTAAAATAAATTAATATGATCCTAAGGGAGTATAAAAAACTTTAAAATATATAATTAATAATGAAACATCCAAAAAAATCAAGAAAAACACAAACATCCTTCCTAGGTCACTTGTAAAAGAAAGTCAAACCCTTAGTCAACTTTGAACTATAATAAATGCAAATGTACTACTAATCAAACCTCTAAATCATGTTTCCTAGATTTACCTTGAAGTTATATACCAATTTATTTTTACACCATCATCAAAATCATTCCTCATAAAAAGTTATATGAAAAAAATTACAAACTAGTTTTCCTTTGTAAATTCAAATATTTGAATTCTAATGATCACTTTTTAATGTAAATTTGACTATGGAAAATGATGAAATCTGCTTGAGAGAGAAAATTTTAACCACCATTAATTTTTATAGACATAAGTTAAATTCATGAAATTTTAAAAACATGCTCTAGGAACAAAACTTAACAAACCCATGTGACCACTTTCTTCTAACATCTTCACACATGCAAATGATTATGTCATCAATTTGATTACTTAGGAAATTCTACCAAGATACCTAGGATAACCTAGACCTTCACAAGACTACTTAGATGGATTAGTTTCACTTCTAAAAGTACAAAAAACAATATTTAACCCTCATATGACCCCTCAAACATGGTTAACACATCACCAACATCCATCATCTTTCCTAACCAAGCAAATACTGCAAGATTCATGTATGATCTCTAAGGCACACTTTGTCATTGAGAAACATACATACAAATAAACTCATGGACACTTTTTTCCATGTTTGGGACATAATTTGAAACACCTAAATAATCTTACCCTTTGTCATTAATTTTAACCCTTATAAATGTTTTGAAATACAATAACAAAGTTATGCCCATACTCTTTCTCCTTCTATACACACTTTCTCCCCCTTTGACACAATGACAAAGTGGGATTACCTACTGATCCTAAGTACCTATAAAATTTTTAAAAGCCAATATAAATAAGGGATCTCATATGAGATATGATTGAAAATCCCCTATCACTGTGCATACCATTTCTTATCAAAATAACCTCAAATTTGCTCATTGACAACATTCTTCTTTAACCATGCACTGTTGTATGAAGGAGTAATGAAAAATATCAATAAAATAGGAGTGATAAAACCTTGATAAATTTGAGAGAGACTCCCCCTAATTCACCTAAACTTAGGAACCCCTTGATCACCTACAAACCATCTCCAACCACGATGAAACTTCATAGTTGCCTTGAAATTTTCTCTCACAAGCCAGCTCCATGATCACCAAAAGATGTTAAATTCATTATTAAAACATTAAATATGCTCAAAATAGACTTAAAAACTCATATGAGAACAATAATACCTGGTATTTTGGAGAAACTAACCAACAAGTCCATTTTAATCACTTAGCCTTATTTAGAGGCCTAATAGCCCTACTTGAATCTTGTAGATCCCCAAAAAAAAATTGTATACACCTTCATAAATTGAAATTTCATATTATTAGAAAATAATATTCCCCCTCATGCATGCCAAGAATAATCATCCAACTCTTCCTTTACACCATAGCTCATTCACAAATTGACCTACCAATTAACCTTCCATTTGCAAAAACCTCAACCATAAAACAAACCATACACTTTCAGATGAATTTAAAGTAATATTTGAACACACATTTGGAAATTTAAATATATTAGGTAGCCTTAAATCTCAAATAATTTGTGAAGGTCATTAACCCACATGGGCTAAAATACTAGTGCATCAAAGAGAAATGTGGTCAACTTACCATCTTCTAGTCAATGCCAAATCCCAAAAATTTTCTCACACCTAAAGGTCACCAATAAACACCATTGGAATAATTTTTTAGGTCTTAATCCTTAGGGAACCCATAAAAACATGAGCATGGTTTCTGTCTTATTAGCCATTAAGTAGAGACTATCATACCTGAGAACCATCAAAATTCTTCAACTTGCCCTCAAGAGACCTTAAAATCCTAAAACCACTTATAGTACACCTTAATGAGGTTATCACACCTTTATATGCCTCAAAATCACCTTTGCCATTCACAAATATTGATTTGACACTTGGAAAGCTCATGACTATACCTGTAGGCCCTATGTATACCCGTATCACTATTCCAAAACACCTTCAATTATCATGGAAGCCTTATGACAAATCCTCCACAATTTTTTCACATGAAAACATCAAATACAACTGACCTCAACCACTTTTTATATTTATATACATTAAATGCATCAATTTTGCATGATGAACACACACTAGGCAGTGATCACTAAGTAAAATCATCAAATTAAATAAATGATCATTAAAGATACATGTGACCAATCCAATACATGAAAACCCATGGATTTTACTTAACAACATATTATTTAATCACCATATAAACCTTACCTTCATAATTCATGATTAATCCTTCTAAACGAAGCATCAAACTTTGATTAAAACATGTCTTTAGGACCAATGTCCTTGAATAGATTTCTTAAAGCTTTTCATCACAAACCTTTAGAGAAAGCTCATGAAATTGTTTCTTCCCCTTAACCAATGACCTTATATTGATCAATACAAGTTGTGGAAACATAATATCATCAATTTTATACCATAATAACATTGGTCTTAAATACCAATCAACAACTCTTCATACCTATGTACTCATTATAGCCTCTTATACATTACCTAAAGTATACATAATTGATTCTACATATGAAAGATTTATCTTAATAAGCATAGGTAGAGACACCCACCTATCATAGAGAGACAAAATGTCCTAAAGCATAAGAGACTCAGACATCTCCATGATCTCATTTGACTTGTAGCCATGCCTCATCATTAAATTGACTTTGAATGGGTTCTTAACTTCATTCTTTCCTTTTGACTCAGAATCTTGCTTTATATTCTTATCCACTTGGGTAGATAAGAATTTATCTTTGGCACGTGAAATTTTACCTTGTTCTATCATGACAAAAAATCCATTTTGAACATGTTTTTCATTCACTTCTATGGGTCTCCTTTCATTATGGCTCCTTTTCTTCATGTTAGGATTGGTATTCTCTAAACTAGAATTCTGATCATTCCTATAGAACCTTGTTATGTGACCTCTCTCTTGACACTTAAAAAAAATTAAGTTTCTCTAATTGTATATACCTTGTGTATGGGTTACATTATGACTCCTTGAAGTTTCATTATCCCATTCATGCACTTGATCATTTAATTTCTTGATAAAGGCATTGTAAAACTTGTTAATATGACCAATCCCTTAACACCTATATCACAAGATGTCATGCTTTCTTTATGGATTGGTTGATTGTCTTGAGTTATGATATTCTTCATGCTTGTCATTATCTTTCTCATAATTCCATATAAATATCTTACTAGGAGATTTTATTTTGCAATCAATGATCCTATGACCAAAATTACGAAAATAATAATAGTAGCCATTGAAAAAGTTATCATACCTTATTACATTGGTTTTCTTGATTTGATTTTAACTATTATAGCTTTTTAAGTTTTCCTTCTTATTCATATTGACATTCTTATTGTATTTACTAGCACTCTCCTTAACATTAGTCTTTAGATCTATAATCATTTTCTTCTCAATCTTCTCATCCTTTTGAAAATATTCAAGGACCCATAGGCCTAACTTGTCATTAAAGACCCTTTTACTACTCAATAGGTCATTTAGATCAATTGTAATTTTCTCAAAATTTTGATATGTTTCAATCTTTCTCATAGATTGATCTATTTTCATCTACAAAGACTATCTCTAATTTATATTTGACACATTCTTCATCCTTTCTCTTTACATTTTCAGTAAGGGTACAAACTTGAGTTTCAAGATGGTGAGTGATCTCATGATGATATTTATCTTCATTTCTCAACCTTTATTCAAATAACCCAATTCTCTCCTCATAAGTCTTGATCAACAATGCTTATTTTCTATTCTTGACATGTAGAAGCTTCAACTCTTCCAAGGTATTCAGATATTTGTCTTTAAGAGTGACTTGTTCATATTCTTCCTCTAAGCTATCTCTACCAAAGAGATCTCTACCCAAATAAAATTCGTCTTCATTATCTTCAATAACCATGAGTAGTGTTTCCTTATCCTCATTAAGAGATGAATCATCACTATCTGATGTTTTTCCTTCTTCAACAGATGAATATTTGTCTTCTTCATGGTAAAGGCTCTTACTACCTTTTTATGACTCTTTATTACCATTTATCCTATTGAATAACTTTCTATACTTTCTAGGACCCTCATATTTATTTTTCTCATCCTCATGATATTCTTTATGAGCTTCTTTGTGTTTAAACTTGCCTCTATATGGTCACT
The DNA here is from genome assembly GCA_037957365.1 of Torreya grandis. Lineage (NCBI taxonomy): Eukaryota > Viridiplantae > Streptophyta > Pinopsida > Cupressales > Taxaceae > Torreya > Torreya grandis. Next base: position 688,386 of record JARHVA010003850.1, read on the forward strand.
TAGATGTAAAATGACCAACCTTACCACATAGAAAAAATTTAAAAGGAATATTACCTTCATATTTACTTGATACTACATTCAATTTTCTTGAAATCGTGGCTTCATGTTGATCTTCATTAAGATCAAATTCTTCAAGAATTAACTTGATCTTCTTGCCTTTTGTCTCCTTGATCACCTTGAAAGTTGCTTCCTTCTTTGTTGGGTTTTTTTCATTAACTCTCATCTCATACGCAGCATGAATGCCATGAAATTCATCCATATTCATCTTTGTGAGATCATTAATTTCTTCAATAGTAGAAATTTTTGAGTCAAACTTGAGAATGAGAGACTTTAATACTTTCTATACTATAGTAGCTTCTTTAATGTCCTCTCTAAGACCTCTGATCATGTTCACCACCTCATCAACCCTTAGAAAATAGGATTCCATAGTATATTCTTCCTTTATTTTGAGACCCTAAAATTACCTTCAATAATTATATAATTTATCCAATTTAACCTTTGAATTTGTTTTATATATGATTTGTAATTTGTCCTAGATTTGATTGGTAGACTTGTAATGGATCACCTTGGTGAACTAAGCATCTGATAGGCCACAAAACATGAGTTTATTATATAGTATAAATGTTTGAATCAAAATAAATAATGAGAGACCTTAATAATTTATATACTATAGTAAATTCTTCAATTTCCTCTCTAAGATCTTTCATCATGTTCACCACCTCATCAACCCTTAGAAAATAGGATGCCATAGTATCTTCTTCCTTCATTTTGAGACCCTAAAATTTCCTTAAATAAGTCTATAATTTAGCTAATTTAACCTTTTAATCCCATTTATATATGATCTAAAATTTGTCCCAAATTTCCTTGGTAAAATTTTAATGGATCACCTTGGTGAACTTAGCATCTGATAACATTCATTGATTTATAATTGTTCTCACTCAACTTCTTATCAACTGAACTAGTTGGAGGAGTAGGGGGTGTATAATAACCATCCATAATAGATTTCCAAATTTCAAAACATAGACACATGATGTAGGTCTTCATATTTGTACTCTAAAAAACATAGTTTGATCCATTAAATAGTGGTGTTTGTTTAGTATAGAAACCAACTTGCATCTAATGACTACCCATTGTACGTTTGATCACCTTCAAGTGGTTAAACTTGAAAAATAAGGTGTAGATTTGATAAAAATTTTAGAGTTATAATCACTAATATGATTGGGGTGAATTAGTGATATAATAAATTCAATTCTAATTCCAAAACTTCAAAATCTTAACCACTCAATATAAGCATTCATGGAGCATACAAACTAGTTATTATAATGAACAAAAGAAACTATGCAAGACCAAAGTACATAACACATTAACTATGTGGGAAACACTCATATGGGATAAAATCCACTCTCAAATATGAAAATATGTGGAATATATTCCTATAATAGATTCACAAATAAGAGACTTCAGTGAAGCACCCACTTCACAAAGAACACTAACCCCTAAGCATGAGTAAGCACCCACTTGTTCTAGATGTTAAAAACCAACACAAAACCTATGATATAAAAACCTCCATAAATTTTATTTCCTTATAATTTAATGTAAAAATAATTAATATCAATTCTCTTTAACCATTCACACTCTCGCAAGCCTTCACACACAAGCAATGCATTCAAAACAACCTTTTGAATCACTCTACACTTATTTGCTCATACTCAATCATCAACCCTAAAAAACACTATTATAAAATCATAAATATGACCTATATGTCACACACATTTTCCTCACACTTATATTATATTCAATCCATCCATAATTATTACTCACTCTTCTCTCTTCTTTGCACAATCAATCTAGAAAACTTCATCTTTGGTTTTGCTCTTTATAGATTCTATATGATCACCACCTTCTTGGTCGTCCATAAGACATAAATTAACCCTTAAGGATTATATCACACATATAATAAGATAAAAACCACCTTCATATATGATCCATATCTTTGATAGATCACCCTTAATCAACAACACCTTTCAATTAGGCCTAAGAAGCCATTTTAGGTTCATGGAGATGTATGCATCCTTTTAACACTTCACTGAGCAAAAATATAAACACAAAACCACTTAAAATAAAATAATTCCACACCACATGAAACATAAGAGATCCTCAAGTGATTAAATTCATCAGTATACACATATACATATTCAAAATCTATGAATCATTTGCCTTGTACATGAAAACACCATGAATAAACAAAGTCAACTTCCAAGCAATGATTCATATTGAAGATGGATTGTTCAAACCTTTAAAAATAATAGATATGATCCTAAAGTATTATAAAACACTCTCCAATATATAGTTCACCATGAAACATACAAACATCATAAATAAAAACATAAACATCCTTCCCAGGTCACTTGTAGAAGAAAGCCAAGCCCTCAGTCAACTTTGAACCACAATAAATATGTACGACCAATCAAACCTCCTAATAATTTTTCATAGATTTACATTGAATTTATATACACATTTTATTTTTAAACCATAATAAAATTCATCCATCATTCAAATTTATAGGAAAAACATTGCAGACTAGTTTTCCTTTGTAAATTCAAATATTTGAATTCCAATGGTCACTTTTAAATTCAAATTTGACTATGGAAAATGATGAAATTTACATAAGAGAGCAACTTTGAACCACCATAAATATTAATAAACATATTTTAAGGACCTTAAATTTGAAACACATGATATAGGAACAAAACATAACAAACCCATGCGACCACTTTCTTTTGACACCTTCACATGTACAAATGATGATGTTATCAATCTGCTTACTCAAGAAATTCTACCAAGATGACTAGAATAACCTAGACCTTCACAAGACTACTTAGATGGATTATTTTCAATTCCAAAATCACACCAATAAATATTAACCTCTCATATGACCCCTTAAATATGGTCAACACATGACCAACATCCATCATCTTATCTAACCAAGTAAATATTAGAAGGTTCATACATGACCACTAAGGCACACTTTGTCATTGAGAACCATGCATACATATCAACTCATATAAACTTTTAGACATCTTGGGGACATCATTTAAAAAAATATCCTTTACATTATTCCATCATTTTCAAAAAAATTAAATCCTTTGATGACTTGTGTCATGCTATTTAGGATTGTGAAATGAAACTTATCTCATTGAAAAAACTTAAGTATGTAGCACGCACACTGACTACATATATATCCAATACCAAGTTTAAAATCAAACCAAGTCATAAGTTAAAACCTCTTGAGCCTAAAAAGTAAAAAAAAAACTATGGCTAGTATAATTTAACAACATCCTAATAGACTTATCTTATCTAATGTACCAAGGAGACAATTTACACACTTACCTGAGTCTCCCACTTCATTACTCTAGTGGCTAATAGAATGTTATCTTATATATTTCCCTCATTATATAGAGGTTGATATTATTTAACCTCTAACCAAAGGATTTTATGTGAATGTTTATTATGATTATCACGAAGGCCTTGAGCATTCTATGAATATATGTTTTACCTTGAAGCATAAGAACCAAGACCTTATTGATGATCAATAGATTACATTTAATGATCCTCCAAAAGAATCTCGTTCACAACCTAGTGATCACTAAAAATATAATATATATAACAAACCTTTGTAAGACCATTCTAATAAGGATGCAAAATTGAAAATGGTATATCACATGCATCCTCCTCCATCTCACTATGAGCACCCATTAGATGGGATTATTGAAACTTACACATGACATACACCTTATATGGTTAACATAATGTTTATTACCTTTAATGATAGTGAGAATAAGGTTAATGACTCTTATATTCATTATTTATTCATTTTAACATACCTTGATAGCCAACCTCTATGCAGTGGTATGATTGATAATGATACAACCGATAATTATTGTACCTAAAATTACTTATGCACTTGGGTTATACTCATCATGATTTACACCATTATACTAGATTAGTTAGAAAATTATATGTCACCTCACAATAAGTTCTTGGTGATATTTAATTACCTTTATATGTGAGTCCCACACATGTGGTTACTACTTTTTCAATTATACATTCTATGGGTGTCTTTGATATGTTATTAGGATGATCTTGGATATATAATCTTTGAGTGGTACCTTCTACAATGCATGGGTTTGTTAAATACAATCAAGACAAGTGGGTAATTATAGTTTTTGAAGTTATATATGATCATCCTCTTAAACAAGAGAAATTTATACCACATAATTAATTATCAAGCCTACCAAGGCTAATCCACTATAAAAGGGTAAGCAATAGGTAATCACCTTTACTAGGTGATTAGTACTTGAGAGACCATTACATCAAATATCCATAATGGGTTCCATAGACTCGTCATCTAATACACACCAAATTAATATATCCAAATCATATACACATGTTCCTATTAATTTTGTTTCAAATATACCATAAAACACTCAATTATGGGTTCTACAAACCCTTACTCCTACCATTTCTAATTCAAGACCACAAAGTCCTATTTTACATACACAAGGCATCCCATATACTACATATTGATGTGGGTTTTATTACCACCACAACATTTTTATGAGTTAGCCTCTATAATTTAGGATCAATGAAAATTATTCACTCCAAGGCATGAGTTTTAGGGTATTGGGTTCTGTAAATAATTTGTTGGTGGAATAATGGTAAGTGAGGTAGTTTGTTTACCACTAATGGTTCAACTATGGATGAATATAAATATACTTGATATGGGTGTAATGATGATGGATATTTCCTAAGGTATGTGGTAATTCAAAATAAAGTCAAAAATGATGAAATGTAGAGTAGGAAAGAAGGCTTGTGGACCAAACTAGATGAAACGTTTGAAGACCAATACTTGAACTATAGGTTAGATAAGAAATCATGGACCAATATTTGTTGTAGGCTAATGTATCACATAAATAATCAAACATAGTTAGGATTAAAATGGAATAAAATAAAACATACTTAAACGCATTAAATCAAAGTTTGTCACATTTTTTAGACTCTAATAACATAATCTACAAGGGGGATTACAATTTATATACAAAAGGTATTCATATCAGCTATAGCCTAACATGAACAACTTTATATAAAAGATATAATGATGTAGGAGCATATATACCTATTATACATACTAGTTTATTTTACATGTATTTAGTCTCTAAAAAGTGGTTTTTTTCACATTATGTCTATAGGATTCCATAATAGTGGTTATAACTTGATCAAATTTGAATGGGAGTGGTTTTGACATTTTCCTACCATTTCATCATTTGAATTTTTGAAATATTGGTCAAGGTTTGTAAAGAAAAATATTTTTAGTAGTATATATTTATTGAATGGTTTTTGTGTGTAAGTTTTTAGTATTACTCAAGTTCATAAATGAACCATATGATGAGTCACCTTGGTAGTTATAATAGAAGTTAGGAAGTTTTGCACATCCTCTTAACATACCAAATAAAGTTAATAGTTAGTTAAGGAAATATTGGAATCTTGTGATATAGATAAGTGTTGTTTTGGAGTGAGTAACTTAGGTTAGAGAGAGGGAGGGGTTATATTTATATGGAAAATGAATATTAACCCCATAATAATGATGAAATTTTAGAGTAGACCCCATTTATGCTAGTGTTCTACCTTTTAAGACCGTATTTACCTTGAATAGAAGCAAAGTTTATGAACAAAGTTGATATGATTTATTACATATAAGGGTAATCAAACTATTAAGGTTATAAATGTTTTTATGAATCATATATTTAAGTTAAAAATACATTTATTACAAAATAGTTCCCTGTGACTATGCTCACAGTCAAGTAAGTGCTTGTAGAACATCAAGAAAGGATGGTGTAATGACAAGAGGTTTTTGATGATTTTATTAATTTGGTAAGTTATTTTTTATATTTATGAGGTGATTTACATTCCTTTTGATTTAGTTTCACAATTTTTATTCAAAAGTTTCTTTAGACCTAAGGTAGTCTACATACCACACATAGTCAAGCAGTAAACCTAATAAGGGGGTAAACAGAGTTGTTATGAGAAGAATTTGTTGAATAATAAAGGCCTAAAGTGTTGTGTAATGTTTAAATAGTATTAATATGTGTATTTAAACCTTTCAAAAATTTAATCACAACTATTGTAACCCTTCTTAAAACATACAGTCTTGTCACATTGAAATAAGACTTGCATAATCCAACATAATATAATGGAAGGAATGAGAACAATGAAGATTTGGTGATTGATAAATGGTTTCATAAGGTGTACTAGGTAAAAATATACCTAATATAGTTTTAATATTAGTATGAAAACCTTTAGATATCTTAAATAAACAATTAGAATATCCCAAGTGTGTATAGACCTATATTTCTATATACAATCAGTCCTCCATTAGGTATAACATATACTTGAGGTATTGAGTCACTCAATAAAAAAATATAAATGGTGTATTAGGTTTAATAATACCTTAAATGAGTCTTTAAGTTTCTTTAAAATCATTGGTAAATCTAAAAACCTAAAATTAATCTTCTCGAATGCAGACAGTCTACTAGAAATAACATAGTCCAAAACAGA